>PVKB01003085.1:0-227287 GCA_004027205.1 Ctenodactylus gundi
ACACACACACACACACACACACCACACGTTCTCGTGCCGCCTCCCACAGTGCCAGAGCCCGAGGGAAGCACCAGGTCCGGCCAGAGGAGGAGACAGAGGCCGGTGCCCACTGGGCCTGGCGGTGGCCGGAGGAGCCCAGGGACAGCGGCGTGGCCTGGAAGTCGCAGGCACAGCCCACTCCAGCTGGCTGCCTCTGTGGCACGTCAGGCGTGTCTGAGGTCCCAGGACAGCAAAAGGGGGGGACAGGAGGAGTCTGAGGTCGGCAGCCCTGGGGTGGAGCCAGAGCTGCAGAAGGCTGGGGTGGGAGGGTCACAGGTTCAAGCCCACCCAAACAACTTAGTGACTGTGAGACCCTGCCTCAAAATTCAGACTGAGAAACGAGCTGGGGAACAGACCCGTGGAGGCCCTCGGCTGGGCCCCAACTACGGTGGAAAGAGGGAAGGAAGGCAGAGGAGAGGCCGGGGTGAGAGCAGCCCAGGCTGGAGGCGGGGCGCTCGGGCGGCAGTCCTCCCCACGGTCCGCACGGCCGGCCCCACCAAGGGAGACGCCGGGGCTCTGGGTCCAGCAGCCTCAGCCCCATGGCTCGCCAGGGAGATGCAAGTCCAGGCCACGCACTCTCGGGGCGGCCGTCACAGGAAACACAGACCCTCGGGCACACGGCAGCAAGGGTGCAGGAGGGGGCAGCAGCTTTGAGAAATCGCCATCGGCTCGGCACCTGGCGTTGCCGAGTGGCTGCGGTGTTGCCGTGTGGCTGTGGCACACTGATTCCTCTCCAGGGTATGTGCCCGAGCGAATTGGAACATTCGAACCAAAAAACTACTAGCATGTGTGCAGGGGTGGCAAAACAACTCGAATGTCCCTTAACCAGAGAATGAATCTGTGTGTGCAACGGAATATTACTCAATAGTAAAAAAGAAAAGGAGTGCAGATACCTGCCACCCCAAGGCAGGCCGAGTGACACAGCCAGCACCAGGGGACACACGGTCGCATTTATGTGAAACATCTGGACTGGCGAGGTTCTAGGCCCCGTGGCTTCTCAGGGTGGGGCATGCAGGGAGGCTGATGGGGCACGGCCCCTCGGGGAGCGGCAGATGCTCTGGATCTGGCCGTGGAGATCGATGCGAGGCCTCGTGACGTATTAAAAACCACTGAGTGCCCACTCTGGAAGGATGAGCTCTATGGCATGTGAATTATGTATCAATAAAGCTGTTTTAGAAAGTGCCCAGGCCCGCCTCTGAGACTTGCTGGACAAGTGCAGACTCACATGCCACCTGCTAAATATTTAAAAATCAAGCACACAGCCTGTTCAATAAAATATGTCCTCCTCCGCTGCCTTGACAAGCGTACCTTTGTGCGAGCGTGCGGGGGGCTTGGGCTCTCTGTGCGTGGGTGCCGGTGCGAGCTGGGCCTGGATGCAGAGTCCATTCACCCTTTCAGCACTGTGGGAGGCCGAGGCAGGAGAATTCTGAGCTCAAGCCCAGCGGGGGCAACCTAGTGTCTTGGGGAGACCCCGTGCCACCCCCAAAATATTGACTGGGGATAGAGCTCAGTGAAGGCCCGGGGATCCATCTTCAGTACCCCAAAAAGACAGAGAAGAAAGAGAAAGCCGCTGTGGCAGGGTACCCCAAGAAGGGCCAGCTGGGTTCAGACAAGCAACAAAGACTTTGGTGACTAACACACGGTCTGCGTTTCATTCCGTCCCTGCCTCCCGTTCACCAAAACGACCCTTTTGCGTCCCAGCGACAGCGGCACTCCAACAAGATTTGAGAAATAAAATAAAACAGAGTTTTTGTCAGGAACGATGAATTACAGTAAGTACAAAACTTCCAAAATCTCCTCAGGGTTTTTTTTCCTCAAGTCTTCAAAAATTTCTTGCTGAAATTGAAAGGCATGTGCACATGAAGGGCCCCGAAGGCGTCCTCTGAAGCCAGCTCTGAAGCTGTAGTCATTTTTAGAAACGTAAGGTTGTATTAACCTGCTTCGAAGCCATAGGACGGCGGGTGAGCGGAGCCAGCGTCAGCGCCACGCGGCTGGGACGCGGCTGGGGACGCTGCCCCGGCCTCACGCTGCAGGTCGGCACACAGCAAGAAGCAGGATGGGACTGGCACCGGGCACGCCCTTATGTGGACAACATGGGTTCCGAGCGCCGTGTGGACCCGAGCTCTGCCCGGGAAGAGGAGCGGGCGCGCGCCGCGTGGGGCCCACAAGTTAGTGGGTTGGTCTGGTTCCTGAGTGGCAGCCAGCTTCCCATGACTACAGCACAATGCCGGAGGTACCCACCATAAACAGAGAAAAGGTTTTGGACTGGTCACTTTTCTGTCCCTGGGATACGACACCCAGCACTCACAACGTACAGAAGAAGAGGTTTAACCTGGCTCGTGGTTTTATTTTATTATTTTGAGGCAGGGTCTCACTCTGTAGTCCAGGCTGCTCCTGAACTCACTACGTAGCCCAGGCTGGCCTTGAGCACGTGGCCATCCTCCGGGTTCAGCCTCCCAAGTGCCGGGACTACAGGCGTGCGCCACCACACCCGGCTTATGGGGTGTGGGGAATGGCACCAGGCCTTGGGCTCAGGAGGCAAGCGCTCCGACTGCCGGCTCCGCCCCAGCCCCGGCTCGTGGCTTTAGTGGGCTCAGCCCAGGGTTGCCTGGCCCCAAGACAGACGCGGCGCAGTGGACGGCCTGGCCAGGGTGAGCCTGAGAGGAGAGTTGGGCAAGGACGCCCCTGCCAGGTCACTCCCGCAGTGACCCACCTAGCCCTGCCGCCCAGCCGCGCGGTCCGGGTGGCCCCACCCACAGAGGAACCCACTGATGGGCACAGCCCATGGTCCGTCACCTTCCAAACGCCCCGAACACTGAGACTGCGCTCTAGAGCCACATCTTAATAAATCTGTTGGGCTCACGGTTGCGGGGCCTGTCCCGTGCACGGCTGGCCCCGTCGCTTCTGAGCCTGTGCTGAGGCAGAGCGCCGTGGGGGGCACACGGTGAGCCTCATGGCTGCCACCACAGGGGAGCTCAGAAGGTCAGACCCTGAGGACCGGGCAAGGGTCAGAAGGATCGTGGGGTTGCTGCTGCTGACCAGAGCCGGGCTCCGCCCGTGGACGGTCAGCCTTGAGTGGCTGAGTCGGCTCTCCTGGACCTGCGTGCCGGACGCTCGGTCCCCGCGTGGCGCTGCTGGAACCTTCCGTGGGTGTGGCCAGCCAGGCCCAGAGGAACAGGCCTGTCACCCCAGCCCTCCGGGAGGCTGAAGCAGCAGGGTCTCAAGTTCAAGCTCAATCAGGACAACTTAGCGACTTAGCAAGACTGTCTCAAAATAAGAAACACAACAACAACAAAAAATAACCCCACAGGGAGTAGAGCTCAGTGCAAAGGCTGGGGGCTGCGTACTCCATTACAAAAAAAAAAAAAAAAGAAAAGAAAGAAACGAAGGAAGGAAGGAAGAAAAAAGAAAGACAAACAGAAAAAAAGAAAGGCTGGAGGAAGGGTTCAGGGTTAAAGAACTTGCCTTGCAAGCACAAAGTACCTGAGTTCAATTCCCCAGCACCACATAAGCTGGGTGTGGTGGTGCACACCTGTAATTCTAACACTGGGGAGGCTGAGACAGGAGGACTGCCATGAGTCCAAGGCCAGCCTGGGCTTCATAGTGAGTTCAGGACCAGCCTGGGCTGCAGAGCGAGACCCTGTCTGAGAAAGAAAGGAAAGAAGGAAGGAAGGAAGAAAGGAAGGAAGGAAGGAAAAAGAAAAGAAAGGTCCCCTGGAGTGCTGGGGCTGCTGCCCCCTGCACAGTCCATCCCTAAGCCGCCATCTGAGGTGCCCTGCCTCCTGCCCCAGGGCAATGCCCCCGGGGGGTGGCAAGGTCCTCCCAGGAGTCCGGGAGAGACCTGGGCCAGGTGAGCTGGGCCTGCTGGCCGGTCCCCCCGGTGTGCCACGTGCACGCCTCGCCTGGGGCTCCTTTCCTCCCTCCCGTGCTCCCAGAATCCCCGGGCTGCCTTTGGGACCCACTCCTGCTGTCCGGGGCTGTGACCGGCTCTCCACCGGGTGAGGTGACCTGCGGGGGCATCTCCTGGGCGCCCAGGGCTCCTCCCACTACTCCCTCTCTCCCCTGGGCAGGGGCCTGAGCTCACCCATCTGGGCAGCGCTGTGGCACGTGGCATCCTTGTGGCACCCTGGCCACCCTCCTTCTCTCCGCGCCCTGCGCCCATCTGCCTGCCACCCAGCTGCTGGCCATCAGCCCCTGGGGGCTGCCCTGCCTTACCCCCTCTTCCAGCGTCACCTCTGCCAGGCTGCGGGGTGCTGCCCCTCTCCCCAGCTGACAAGCAGATTACACAGCTGTCTCTCCCCTGCCCTGGAAAGCCTGGTGATGGGGTAATTAGCTGCCCGCCAGCTGGCCACCAGAGGCTCCAGCTCTGCCCTGGGGTCGGGGACAGTGGGGGGGTGTCTCCCCCACCTTCTGTGGCCCATTGCTCCTTCCTCCTGATTGCAGGAGTCTTGAAAAGGACTTGAACCGGAAGTCACTCACATGGCGACTGGAGGGCGGGAAGATGCTGCCTGGGTGGAGGGCCTGAGTTCCAGTCCTGCCCGTTTTGCTGGGCTCTGACAGGCCCGAACCATCTCACTCACCCAACCAGGGGCCCCAAAAACCACCACTAACTGGGTGCTTGGGACAGCCCTGTGGTCCTCACGGAGGCCCCAGGGAGGGCCACCAGCCGCGGCAGGGCCTTGTCTGTGCGGCTTCTGGGGCCGATCCCTCCACGTGCCCAGCCCCCGCCAGAGGGCGATCACGGGCAGACGACCAAAACGCACGGGTCGGACTGGCTGGCCGGTGCAGGCCTGTCCTCAGAGTACCGAGGGAGGCTGAGGCAGGAGGATTTCAAGTTTGGACCCAGCCTGGGAAAATCAGTGACTTGGTGAGACGCTGTCTCAAAATTAACATGGAGAAAATGGGCTGGCAAAGTCCATTCCTAGCACCAGGCACGCGCGCGCGCGCGCACACACACACACACACACACACACACACACACACAGAGAGAGAGAGAGAGAGAGAGAGAGAGAGAGAGAGAGAGAGAGAGAGAAAGACTCCATGGGGTCCTCCCACGGGAGCCTCCACGGCCGAGTCAGGATTTCTTCTCTGAGCGCCTGAGCCCAGCACAGAGTGTGCTGTCTTGGAGAGCCACTGCTGGAAGGTGATGTGGGTGCATTGGGGGATCTGCCAGGCGGGCCGGCTGCCTGTCAGCTGGGCACGATGTCAAGCATCCTGGGCCGAGGGCCGGGCCAGGGGCTGGGCAGAGCGGCGGAGCTGCTGAGCCCAGCGAAACTGACAGGACGCTCAGCACCACTGTCACTCAGCCGCGACGAGACGTCCCTGGGGAGACGTCTCGGCAGCCCGGGGTGACGGATGTCTCAGGGACGCCTCTAATTGGGGGCCTGCCACCTGGGTGTGCACCAGGCCGGGACTCACGGGGGGGGTGGGGGTGGGGAAGGACCCAGGTGCTGAGTGGACGGACAGCGGGAGGACGGGGTGGTGGCGGCCGGGCCCTATCTCAGGTCTGCAGGCTGGAGGGAGCAGGGACAAAGGCAGCAGCTGTAAAGGTCAGCGGCCCTGGGGCCAGCAGCACCAGGATGCAAATGTGGAATTTACACTCCTGGTGCCCGCTGGCCAGGCTGCCCAATGCCAGCCCGCCGCTGCGTGGGCACAGCAAGGCCTCAGCTTCCAGAAGCTCCTGGGCTATGCATGGTGTGGCACCTCTGGGGGGACTGGGGTCTGTACTGCTGGACCAGGGCCACCCGCCTGGATGTGCCACCCTCAGCCACTGGCTCTCAGAGGGAGAGGTCCCACAGCCAAGTGGGGACAGCCTCACCCCGCTCCTTCCAGGGCCAGCCGGGCCAAGGAGACAGCAGTGGGGAACAGGGGGAGGAGTCCCGCCCCACCAGGCCTGTGCCCCGGGAGGTAGGGGACCAGCCCCACCTGACCACCTTGAGCCGGTCTCATTCCTGGAGAATCAGGGACCCTGCTGCCTGCTCACGTCCCAGCAGGGGCTCAGCCGGCGGCCCGAAGGACGCCCCATGCCCCCTCCCTTGGCACCGAGGCACCCCTTGGGGTCCCAGTGCGAGGCTGCACGCCAACATGGCTGTGAGCCCACAGGCCCCACACGGGCAAACGCTGGCCAGGGGCCCCTCTCCGTGTGCCTGGGACCCCGGGCGGAGGTGGCCTACTTCGTCCTCAGAGCTCTGTTCCCAATGCAGCTGAGCACCACAGCCGCGGGAGCCTGACAGTCTCATCCTCGCCTGAGTGACACCCTGCCACCCTTCGTCCCCAGGGAAGCGGGCACGGCCCCCTGAAGGGCTCTGTCTCCATGCCATTCGCTCCCGCTCTGCTGCCCACCTCCGTCGCTGGTCTGTTCCTCGCTCCACGCCCTCACCTGTGCTGCTCCGTTTCCTCTCTCTCCCTCTCCCCCTCTCTCCTGATTTGTGCACACACCCCTCCTGCCCTGGGGCACCCGTCCCCACTCTCCTCCTTGTCGGGTGACGTCACCCGATCTCCTGGACCTTCTGAGCCTTTAATCCTGTTGACATTCAGCTAATGAGTTTCTCCCGCTGTTGACCGATCCGGCCCCACCCGTGCTGGATAGACTGAGTCAGAGCCCAGAGCTGCCAGGCTTGCTGGCTCCCCGGGGCTGGGTAGGAGCGGAGCAGGTGAAGCGCCCAAGCCCTGTGGCCTGGAGGACGCTCCTGCTGCCGCCTCCCTTGCTAGAGGCCAGCCTGGAAGTGGAGCGGGCACGGGCGGGAGGCGCGTCAGAGTTCGCGGAGAGCAGGGCGGCCAAGGACCACCCCCGGGCCCTGCCGCGAGCGCGCTTGAGCCCCGTTTGGTGCAGTCCTGCCCGCTGGGGGCTCTCGGGGGAGGGTGGAAGGGCTCCTGAACTGGGTGGCTGTGCCAGAGCGATCTGGGGTCCCGGACTCAGGGAGGGCTGCACTGCAGGGGGTGGAAGGTGGGAGCTCAGGCCAAACGTGGATGGCCTCAGGGTTGGGGGGCGGGAAAGACGGAGAGAGGCCTGAGAGGAGGGGCAACCTGCGAAAGTGAATGCCGAGGGAGTCGGCGCTGCCTTTCCAGGCTGTGTGACCTCAGGAAAGCATCCGACCTCTCTGGGCGGCCTTGCTTCTTGTGTAAGAGGGAGCACTGCTGTCTACCTCCAGTGGATCCTGGAGAAGTGAGCGCCGGGTTCTGGGTGTCATGTACTGGGCAGAATGTCCTTCTGCCCGTGGACCGGCACCCTCCATCTGCTGCCTTAAGGCCGACAAGCCCAGGGACATGCCGATGTTGAACATCAGGTTGGCCATTGGCGGTCCTGGTAGCACCCTGTGCTGGCCAGGCCGGGGGACAGGCCGCATAGACTTGCTGGAGGGCTCACGCCCCCGTGGCCTCTGGGGAGGCCAGCGTGGCCCTCCGTGCCTCACCGATGGCCGTGATCCCCTCTCTCCAGCGGCCGGCTCACATACCACAGCGGCTGTTTGTTACCACAATAACACAACTGTCGCAGACTGGAAACAGTACACATGATCGACCAGGGGTCAGCTGAGTGACTAGGAGCCCTCGGGAGTGGACGTCACCACAGCCACGGAACGAGAAAGTTGTTCCTAAATGAGAGAAAACAGTCACAAGGGCTCATTTATAGAGGCAGAAGGCCAGGACAGAGGGCGTGGCCGCAGCTTCGAAGGACAGCAAACGCAGAGGGAACCACAGACGGTGGCTGCTGCGGAGGGCGTTCCTGAGAACACGGGCGCGAACCGGTTGGGCCGACCGGAGCTGGGACAAGCTGCCCAGGAACCATTTGCCTAATGCTACTTTTTATTATATTGACTCCCGTGTGCGTGTGTGTGTGTGTCTGTATGTGTGTGCCTGTGTGTGTGTGTGCCTGTGTGTGTGTGTGTGTGTGTGTGTGGCTGGGGACACTGGCAATCAAACCCAGGGTCTTCACAGTGAGCTATGTCCCAAGCCCATTTTTTTTTAGGCTGGGTCTTACTAAGTTCCTGTATCTCCCAGGCTGGGTTTGAACTCGAAATCCTCCTGCCTCAGCCTCTCAGAGTGTTGGGACAACAGGCCTTCATCACCACGACCCACAGTTTAATTGTTTTATCAGAAGCTCCTAGCTGAGGCTGAGCCTGAAATGTGTGTTGGTCCTGTGAAAGGTTCCAGAGGTAGAAACAGGATCCAGGACCCTCTGAGGCTGGACCCAGGCTCTGGTCAGAGAGGCCGGGCCTCTGGGCCCCCCAGAAGGTGGGGAAAGGCGGGGATGGGGGCACGCAGCTGCGCCCCACGGCTGACAGGTGTCCTCGGCACCTCACTCTCTGCCCGCCTCAGCTGAGGATGAGTGGACAGGGAAGGGCCCAGACCTGAGCCTCTCACCTGTGGTGACGATGTTGGACACCCCACGTCACCCCCTGGAGACAGTGCGTCCCCTCCTGTCTAGAATTTTTTCCCTGATACTGAGAGTGGAGCCTTTGGCCTTGACGCAAGTTACATCCTCAAGTGACATGTTTATTTCTTATTTTGAGACAGGGCCTCTCTAAGTCACTAAGCTGTGTGGGCCAGGCTTGAACTCGTGAGTCTCCTACCCCGCCTCCCTTGGAGTACTGGGTGAGAGGCTTGCGCCACCTGGCCCGACTTGCCCTGGAGAATTCTGACCCTGCCTGGAGCCAAAGTGCTTAGAGCCTGCCCGCACCTGTGCTGGGTGCTGATCCACACGAGGGGCAGGAGCCAGAGCAGCTGGGACACTGCCCAGCCTGCCCACACTCCCCACCCGTCCCCGGCCAACGGGGACCTCAGGCTGTGGCCGCTGGCCCACCCCTGCCCCACCTAGGTCTAGTTGGCCCCGGTGGGCACAGCCATGTGGCAGACACCCTGCCAAGCCACAGGCTGTCGGCTGCTGGGAGACCGTCTCCCTGGAGTCAGCCTGCCAGGCAGCAGTGTGCGGGGGAGGAGGCAGAAGCGCCCACTCCGGGAGCGGGATGTGGGTGTGGGGCCGGGGTGGGGGTGCCAGGCCCTCCGCTGCGGTAAGCTGCCTGTTCTCGGGGGTGGGACCAGAGCAGATGGGCACCTGATAGTTAGCCCCCAGGGACAGGGCCCCCCGGATCTCCTGCAGTGCCAGCCCCAGTGTGCTGGCTTCAGTGCCGGCCAAGGTCTCCCAGTGTCTGTCACAGCATGGCGAGGGCTGGGTGCGCTGTGTGCCGGGACCCTCAGGCCGCGGCCACTGAGCCACGGGCTGCAGGCGTGAACGGCCCCATTTTGCAGACAGAGGCTCAAGTAGGTGGTGACTTCTGACTGGCCACTAAGTCATACTTCTGATGCCCAAACCACCAGTGTCCCCACTGTCCCCCACTGCCCCGTGCCTGCCTTGGGGTGCTGGCAGGGTATGTGGTTTGAAGCCAGGTGGGCATCTGGGATACAGGGCACAGCCCAGGCAAAAGCCTAGAGGCAGGGCTGCTCGGAGTGGGGGTGACAGGCTGCCCTGGAATGCGCTTATCTCAAAACTGAGGCGTCCCTGGGGAGTGAGGGATGTGGACACTGAGGGCCCAGAGCCTAGGCAGGGAGATCCGGCCGGGACCCTCTTCAGGAACCAAAGATACCACGGGGACTCTGATTGGAGGATGCACGGGGGTGGGGGGAGCTAACTAGAATGATTGGCGGGAGGTCCCAGGGAGCCAGGGAAGGCACAGTGGCACCGTGGGGAGAGGAGAGGGGGCTGTGGGACTGGGGTGCGGGTGGCACAGGGTGTGTGACCGGCGGCAATGCCTTGACCCTTCTGGCCTAAGTCACCGGCCTATGAACGGGGCTGATGACGGATGCTGCCCACAGGACTCAGCCTGGCACCCCAGCAAGTGGAGGGGACGATGTGAGGCCCAGCAGGGAGGGAGGAGCTGTCCTCCCTGGAGGCAGGTGTCCTTGCACACATCTGGACCGGACGGGCCCTGGTGGCAGCTTCCTCAGCAGCCCTGCCCCTGCCACTGACACCTGCAGCACGGGGTGTATAGCTCAGGGTCCCAGGCGCAGTGAGCTGGCTGTGTGCAGGGGAGGAAGGGGGCAGGGAGAGGAAGGAGAGAGGGGGTGGACAGCGTGCTCAGCCCTCCGCTGGGCGGTTGCTGGGGCGAGCAAGTGGACGCCCAGTTGCTTGACTGGGATGACCCTAATCCTCTCGTCACCACTCGGAACGGCACAGACTAGCGACTCAGGCCAGAGTTGCCAAGGGTCCCGCTGTCAGTTCTCCCACATTCCGCGCACACATCTGTGCAACAGCTGGGCTCCTGGGCAGCCGGTCCCCGCGGCCGGGACCATCTGCTCCGCCTAGGGACTGGATCCACGGAGGGTGCTGGGCGGCGGGGGGAGGCAGGGCTGGTGTCCAGGAGAGCAGGCGGAGCTGACGTTCACCTGGCTGCTGTTGGGGAGCGCTGGCTCCAGTGTATGGCTACCCAGCGGACAGGGGCCAGGCGGGGGTCTGGCTCTCTTCCGGGCCCAGATGGGTGGGTCTGAAATAAACAGTTGTCTTCTCTGATGGGGCATCTCCATCTGAGGGGCGGGGGGGGGTCCCCTGGCTCCCTGCCCTGTCCACACAGACCTCATGCAGGGACCTGCCCGGCTCAGTGTGTCCACCTGGGTGACGGGAGGACTGTCCCTGGTCCTGCTTTCGGTCTGATATAGGAGGGCGTTTCTTCAACAGAAGCGCATGGAGTGTGCGCGCATGTGTGTGTGGGAGCAGTGTGGGGAGGGCACTCCGTGGAAGACAGCAGAGCTGTTGACCAGATGGGTGTAGACGGGCACAGCTGGCGACAGAGGCACCTTCTCCCACACAGCCCCAGGCTGCCCAGCCATCCTTAGGGTCCTGGGCCGCACGGTCTCCCCTGCCCCTGCGCGCTCACAGGGCTCCTGCCCAAGCCACCCAGCCCTGACAGGGCGGGGGGATCTCCGTGGCGGGCGGAGCACCTTCTTCGCGCCCTTTGAAGGATCACATGGCACCAGAGCAATGCCACAGGCCGGTGTCATGATCACAGAGGAGGCTGAGGGCTCTCAGCGGCCACACAGCAGATCGCGCCGGTAGCTCCGGATGAGACCCACGTTGGGTGGCTGTGGGCCTTTCGCACAGAGCCGTGGTGCCACCCGTGTCCCTGTTCGTGGTCCAACATCAGGGGCTCCCCTGGCTGGAAGCAGCGGCGTCTGTCTCAGGCCCCCAGTGTGGCACAGAGCAGGTGCGTGGCCACCCCCAGAGCATGAGGGAGTTAGCAAACTACCAGGTAGGAGTAGACATGGGGTTCCCTGGCAGGCGGCGAGTAGCAACCTTCCGCCCCTCAGTTCAGACTCAACTGGAGCTGCCAGAGGGTAGGACTGGCCCAGCTCACCCTTCGGGTGGGTCACAGAGTTGGAGCCCCTGGGGCTAGGCCGCCTCCCGGTGCTGAGGCTGGGCCAAAGGGCTCCAAATGTGGCCTGCTGGAGTCCTTCAGGGCCGACTGGGCTGCAGCCTGGGGCCACCTGTCCCCTCCCCGCAGCCCACCAGTGCTGCCTCTGTGCCTGGCTCCTGGGACGGCCATGTGTACGCAGCACAGGGCCACCTGATCTTGTGCTGTTGACACACCGGACTCTTCCTCCATCAGCAAACACGAGGCTAGAGAGATGGTGCCGCTGGCTGGCAGTGGCCTGCTCCTGGCTCCCTCCTTGGCTAAACAGACAGCGGTGTTTGTGCTGCCTGCCCAGGCACAGCACTGCGCTGCCGCCGGCTCCCTGCCCGGCTGGCAGCCGCCCCCCCGCCCCCCCGCCCCCCCCCCCTCCGTCCCCATGGAACCCTGGCAGAGCTGCAGAGGTCCAGGAAACTTCTAGGACAAGCTCCACCCTGACCTGCCCCACACAACCTCTGCTTGTAGAAACCAAGGGGGGACTTGGGGAGGGGTGCCCAGGTCCATAGGAAGCCCCTGGCCAGAGCGCTGCTCCTGCAGCCAGGCACTAGGGGAGCCTCAGGGCCACGGCCATTCCACCGCACCCAGATGGGGCTCTGACAAGGCCTGGGTACAAACGATCCTCTCCCTCCCCTCCCGGCCCCCAATCCTGTCTCCACCCACCCCCCAGGACCTGGGCCCGGCTGGGAGGCTTGGATCCCCACACCCCACTCCAGATCCCGGTGGGCTTGAAGGGAGAGGTCTCCTTGTCTCCGTGCTGTTGTGGAAGAGTCCCGGCAGGCTGTAAACAACCCCACGAGCCCAGGGCACCGGCTGTACCACCACAGGCTGGCAGCAGGCCCAGCGCGCCGGGGGGATCTAAAAGGAGCCGGGCTCCCACGCACCCACGGTGGGAGGGAGGAGGTGGGACAGAAGCAGGGGCAGCTTCCTGAATTGCATACCAACACGTGTGGGGCGGGGGCAGCCCCGCCACACAGACCCCGGCAGAGTGCTGCCTGGAGTTATGTGCAGATCCCTACCACGCAACAGGCCAGAGTCCTGCCACCGACAGGGCAGGACGGTGAGGAGCAGAGGGAGGGTGCAGCGGGCACCCGGGGCCAGGATGGTGTCTGAGGTGGGCACCCTGCAACCACCTGACGGACGGAGGCCCTGGGGAAGCCGGGATCGCACAGAGACGGGGCAGAGACAAGCCCACTGTGTTGGGGCTCAGCACGGGGGGAGGGCAGCCCTTTTTCGTGGTACTAGGAACCGAACGCAGGGCCTTCCCGCAGAGCCACATCCCCAGCCCATTTTCATTTTTGATTTTGAGACAGGGCTTTGCTAAGTTGCCCAGGCTGGGCTTGAATTTGTGATCCTCCTGCCTCAGCCTCCTACAGTGCTGGGACGACACGCCCAGCCAGCTGGAGGGCCTGAGGTCAGCTCCGTCCTCGGGGTGGCCCTGCACATACATTGCTCCGGTCCTAGCGTAAGGAGCTGGCCTGCCATGGAACGCAGCCGGAGCTCCCGGGTAAGGGCACAGCTCAGCCAAGCCGCCTTTGTCTCCTCTGCACGCTGGCTGTCGGACTCCGCGCCCGGGAAGGGGCCTCCGAGAGTCAGGCTACCCGCCACCGCCCACACGCCCTCGCCGCTGGGGGACATGGGTTCCCTGCTTCTCCATCCGCCATGCACGGCAGACCATGGCCTGGCCAGCAGCAAAGGCTGCCAATGGGCTGAGTGAGTGGGGGGTGCAGATTATTCCCTGACGGGACCTGTGGCTCCCACGGGCCGTTTGATGGGTTCTATTGTCACCTCCTCGGGGTCTGTATTCCCGGAGTCCTAGCCTCACGTCTTCTCCTGTGACTGGGACAAAGTGGCCTGGCGGGGTCGCCCTCCAGCTCCGGACCTAGCCAAACTATCTGTGACTTGCCAGGGCCCCTGCCCGCCGCTGCGCCTCCCAGCACCCTCCACCCCGGAGTCCCCGCCCTCCTTCTCTGGGTCCCATGCCTGCTCCTCCTCCACCCTGCCCCAGCAGCACCCAGCTGCTGCGTGCTGTGTGTCCCCGGGAGCTGGCTGGGTCTCACCTGCCGCTGGCAGCCGTACCTGGCCTAATCTCAGTCTGTGCCCAGCCACTCACTTTCCTGTCCTTGTGGAGGGAAACTGGCATGGGAGGAGCCAGCTGGGCCCAGCTGCAGGCCGGGTGGTCCTGGGGGACAGACAGCAGAGGCTAGGAAGGCCCACCCTCCCCTTCTACAGCTCCACTGTGGCAGCGTAAGTGCAGGCAGGGGCCTGGCACAGCAGCGGGAATCAGGGAGAACTTCCAGGAAGAAGCAGCACTACCACGGAGATGGCGGTGAAGAGGACTTGGACAGGTGAGAGCCAGGTCAGGGAGGACAGCCCAGAAGAGGCCTGCAGTATAGACAAGCTGTGCGCCCCCTGGGGACTCTCGGCAACAGGCCTCTGTGCCCCTCTCCAGGGCCTGGCCCTTCTCCACCGCTAACGAGGGGAATGCGGTCCCCTCCCGGGTGAGCTCTCAGAGGCTGGCTCCTTCCCCAGGCCCCACCACCTGCCCTCCACACCTGTGCCCCGGGCCTCGGCAGCCGCACCTGCTCGGGTATGGGCCCCGGCTGATGTCACGAGAAGCAGTGGAGGGGACAGCAGGCCCAGCCCCACCAGGACTGGTCTGCAGGGGCCCAGCACAGAGGCAATCCCGAATGTGTGCGCACAGCGAACCCTGGCCCACGGCTCCTCTCTGAGTCTTGCTCCCTGGTCCCCTCCCTCCCGGCCACGATGACAGTGATAAAAAAAGACCCAAAAGCAGCAGCCCTCCCACTGCCTGGCAGATGTGCTGCTGTAGGGAGCTGGCCTCCCAGAGCCCTGGCACGCCCGCTTTACCTGTGGTGAGCCGCTGGCGCCTGCCCCACTTCCCGCCCCCTCAACCCTGGCCAGCGGGGGTGGCAGAGAGCATGCCCCTTCCCATGGGCTGAGCTCTTAGACCCTGGCACAGGGCCAGGGGCAGGCGGATGAGAGGAGACCCCGGGAGCAGGGGAGAGAGCACTTCCCCTCTAGGTGGCGGGGAGCGGGGGAGGGAAAGGCACCCCGGCTCCCATCTCCAAGGAGGGCTGGGGTCGGCGAGCTGAGGGCTGGCCTCCTCCACCGGTGGACGGGTGACAGAGGCCCAAGAGCGGCTGAAGCTTCGCCACCACCACACTTTGGGTTGGGGGAGGCACTGCCAGGAAGACGTGAGCCAAAATCAGCTGGGCAGGGGATGGAATGGACAGACCCTGGAGGATGCTGGCAAAACCAGGCCACCGCAGGCCAGGGTCCAGCCAGCCAAGAGCTCTGGTCCCTCCCACCCTACACACGCCGTCCCTGTGCCCCCATCCGGGAACTAATGTGGGAGAGGAGGAATACCTCCCAGATCCTGGCGGGAGCTGGATTTCCAGGTCCTGAGGCACTGGGTCCTGAGTGGCCAACACGGTCCTCTGGTTCCCTCCCAGTGGAGCCCAGTGACTCTGGAGCCAGGCCACGTGTGGCTCTACATGCAGTTAGGACCCTGCTCTGCCACGCCATGGCTATGAGACCTGGACATGCCACTGACTTCTGCAGCCTCAGTCTCCCCATCTGTGAACTCAGGGGCGCAGCACTAACCACGTGGGGCATCGCCAGCTGTGTAGCCAAACGGGAACTCCACAAGAGCTGACTTCGCCCCACCGGCTGTGCGTCCTCACACCTGGGACACGCCTGTCACACAGGAGGTCCTCAGCAAGAAGGAACAGTGACTGCCCCTTGGTGCAGCTCCTGCTGTCTGGAAACCTCACGGGTGACCAGGGAGACGTAGGACACAACACCCAGCACCACAGCTTGACGAGGGAGGGCTTCTCCTGGCTCGCAGTGTCAGAGCAGGTCCCCACCCACGGGAGTCAGCTGCCTGCGAGGCAGCCATGGCCATGCCAGGAGGGCGCAGGGGAGCTCAGCCGCCCAGCCCACGCCAGCCACAGAGCAGCGAGAGACACGCCTTTCCAGGTCACGCCTCCAGCCACGGGTCTCTTCTGACCTGGACTACCCCCTCGAACGTGAGACGTGAGCGTAAAGCTTCTGGGAAACGTTTTAGATCTAAACCCTGACAAGAGGCAACATCAATTCCCTCGTCTCCTGAAGGGGCTGTGGTAGTGTGCCAAGACGGAGTAAGGCAGCTGGCTATCCTGCAAAGAATTGCTGTGCAGTGCGGGCCTGCTACCCCAGCACCCCAGCTGAGGCAGGAGGTTCACAAATTCAAGCCCAGCCTCGGCACCTCCGCAACTTAGAAAGATCCTGTTTGAAAATCAAGGATCAGAATGGTTGGGGACAGAGCCCAGTGCAGAGGCCCTGGGTTCGATTCTCCGTACAGAATTAAAAAATGACTGTGCATACTTTGGGTGTCCCACGCCCTTTCTTTTTGGGTCTCCAAGGGAAGACATGGCTCAGTGACAGGTGGAGGCCACCTACTTGCAGATGGGTCCTATTCCCTGTGCTTGGCCTGGCAGAGGGTGCTGACCTCTCCTTCACCGTGTCCGAACAAGGGCAGGGCAGGACAGGGGCTGGGAATGTGGCCAGAGCATTCAGGACACCGGAGTGGCTGGTGGGACACAGGTGCAGCTTCCTCAGGCTGAGGACCAGCGGAGTCCTCTGCCCCACCCACCCTTCACAGCACGTGGCACTTGGCACGGCCTCTTTGGCCCTTCCCAGAAGGCCTCTGGGACCGGGAAGGACTGCTGTGGCCCACCCAGGCCCATTAGCTCTGACTCCTCACCGCCCCTGTGCCATGGCTTCAGTGTGGCCTCCGGGTTGCAGGGAGGAGCGTGGGCTTCTGGGAGCAAAGCCCGGATGGGCCCATCTAGGCAGGTCCGCCCAGGGCTGCCAGCTCTCCCCTGGCCTTTCCAGGGTCTACTACCAGCCACGGCCAGGCCTGTGCCCGTGAGTCCCCCTTTTCTCTTCTTCCTTACACACACACACACACACACACACACACACACACACACACCCGTGTGAGTGCACACATGCACACATGAACACACACATGCCCTGCTGCCTCTGGGGAGGGGCGACTTTTAGGGGTCCCCAAGGCTCAGATGTGGAAGTCCTGAGTCCAGAAGGTCTGGATAGGGCCCCACCTCCCTCACCCCTCGAGGAATCAGCCTGGAGGCCAGGGAGGAAAAACAGGAAAGGCCAGGAGAGGGAGGAAGTCTTGAGGAGGGCGGGGCCCCTGCTCTAGTGTGCCAGCTGCAAGGGACCTGGTGTCCCTGGGCTGAGCCAGGAGTGGCCCCGGCTACCCTGGCGGGTCTGCCTCCAGCATGAAAGCCCTCTCAGGAATCTGAGTCCACACAGCAGAGACGAGCGTCCTCCCCAGCCAGGGTACCGACGTGGTGCCGGGGTGCAGGCTGAGAGATGCCAGCCCCGCGCTGCCCCTCCCGCCCATCTCCTGAGCTCTCTCTGTGCTAGGCAACAGGCACAAAACAGCAACAGCCCAGAGCTCCTTCCTGCCACGGTTACCCGTTTCCAGACGAGAATCGGGCTGGAGGGACCCAGGTTGCCCAGCAAGCCGGGAGCAGAGAATTCCGAAGCCAGACTCCCTCCAGCCCATTCGGACCCTCCCAGGACCAAGGAGAAGGCGGTCCAGCCCAGGAGGAGCCAGGGCATCCCGCACTCAGAATGCAGCAGACTCGACTGAGGAGCCCGGGGAGCCAGGGACCAGGCCCCGCCTCCCCGTCCTCCGCCTGACTCCCTTCCCACCCAGCTCTGCCTCGCACACCCAGAGACCGCTGCCCGGTCACAGCGCAGAGCTTTCCCTCACCTTCCACCCGAGAACAAGGCTACAGGGAGTCACCAGGGTACCATCATCTGTCCCTCTCACCAGATCCCTCCCGGCAGTGAACTGCGGTGGCCGTCTTCCTCCCAGGTCTCACAGGGCTGAGCTCCTCCATGCTCCGCTCGGCCCGCCACTGCCTGTGTCCTTGTCCCCAGCAACCCCCAGTCCGGTCTTGGTCCCCACCGCTCCTTCAGAGATGCCCGAGGCAAGATCCCAGTGATTCCCCTGTGGCTCTTGCAGTGGTCTGTCCCCATCTCCCTGCCACGGGCTCCCCAGCACACAGGACACAGTGCGGCCTGGAACAGCTCCCATGGGCCTCTGCTGCATCCCCCTTACCCCAAGCTCGGCCAGGCCTCTGGCCCGCTCTGTCCTCACTACCCTGGGGACGTCTCCCCAACTCACAGCTTTACCCCCCAACTCCGGCCTCTGCAGACCCATGGCGCCCATACCCACGCCACCAGCCTGGGCCTCAGATGTCCCACTGTCGACCGACCTGCCCTGCCTGCCCTCCACAGCTCAGATTCAGCATGAGGGTGGCTGAGTCCCACTCTCCATGTGCCGTGAGATGTGCATCCTCCACAGGGCCCTGTCACTCCTACAAGGGCAAAAATTAGTTCGTGGGAACAAAAACCTCCTCAATATCACAATGGTTTGTGCCAAAGTCTATCAGCGTGGACGCATTACAGCCGGGGAGTAGCTGGGGAGAGAAGTCAGAAGATGTCCCAGGTCAGGCGAGAGTGAAGGGGGGACTGGGGAATGGTGCCCCCTCCACGCTGTCCGCCTCCCGCGGCATCCAGCCCGTCAGGAGCCCTGGTGGCTCTGTCTTCTGAACAGCCCCTTCCCCACCGCGTCCAGCCCTGCCACGTTCCTCTGGGCTGCTCCACAAGCACCAACACGGTTTCCCTGCGGCTGCTGGGCACCCTGGGCACCCAGCCGGAGTGCTGTACCTCCCATCTCCACAACAGTACACCCGCCTTCCCCTCCCTGGACACTCCCAGGCAGCTGCTTACTCTCCTGTGTCCCCCCCCCCCCCCAGTCCAGCCCCACAACCCACTGGCTGTGCCCTGAAACACCTGGCATGGTGACCCCAGGGTCTTTGTCCTGGCTCTGCCCTCCCAGCCGCAGGGGCAAATCCTCCCTGCCTGTAGTCTGTGTCCAGGTGTCGCACTACTACCGCCCTGCCAGGTGTGAGCTTCCTGCCCACCCCTGGCTCTTGGCACCGTCCCTCACAGCCAGCACTGGCACTTGTCCTGGGCTGCTGCCACGATGGGCCTGACTCCTCGCCCTCCAGCACCCCCCACCCGGCACATCACATCTGTCATGGTTCCGCAGTCCTCTCCCTCGGAAGTGTGCCCAGGGGGACCCACATGCCACCTGCGGGAGAGGGGGCTCTTTCATAAGAGCAGAGGGGATTGTGGGAGGCTCTGGTGCAGGCTACCCTAAGGGCCAGGGAGGAAGCCCAAAGAGGCTGGAGACCCGGCCTAAGGCTGGGAAGACCGCAGGGACGCTTCACAGGCCCCTGCTGGTGACGGCCCTGGCGAGGGAGGGGACGGCTGTCAGAGAGCGAGGAGTCCGGCGGCGGCGTTAGCAGCCCCTCCGCCACCCGGACTCTCAGAGGCTGCATGCAGATCTGGGCGGAGGGCGGGCTGCGGGATGCCTGGGCTCTGGGGGGCAGGGGCACCTCTGGCTGAAAGGCCCGTGCCTTCTCACCTCTTGCATGGCCTGGTTTGATCAGAAGGACAAATATTACGGGCAGTGGCCTCTGTGACATCACGGGACTCCCGGGCGCAGCCCAGGGTGCAGGGGCAGGAGGGGACGCAGGGAGTGTCCCGGTCAGGCAGCTGCTCCGTGGAGCTCCTCACGGGCAGGACGGGTCCTCAACACTTTCTCCTCCCATGTCTATGCCACAGATTGGGAAACTGAGGCCCAGAGACACGCAAGTGAGTTGCCGTAGGGCACAGCTGGCTTTTCCAGGAGGACATACCTGGTCCGACGAGGACAGACTCGTAATACCGATGGCCAGAGCACGGTCCCGAGCTTGTTTGTCCCGGGGGTGTCCCGCCAGGGCCGGCGATGGGCACGCCCCGTGCAGATATTGTGAAGATGCCTGTCACTGCTGCCCGCTGTAGCTGTCCTTTCTGGCCTCTCCTCTGGCCCCGCTCGCCCCCAGAGCTGGGTAACCCAGCAGGATTCCTGCGCCCTCACTCAGGGCAGGGCACTGGACTCTGGGCAGCTCCGATTTCCCTCGGGCTAGACGTGCTGTGTTCTGGGGTCCAGCACTGGGCTCCCATCGTGTTCAGGGTCTTCGCCAGCGTCCTGTCCAGAGGACGACGCTTACATCATTTCCCGGGGGAGACTCAGCCAGGGCCTCGCACTCAGGAGCCCCGGGGGCGTGGAGATGCTTTTCCATGGCAGCATTACTCCGCATGGGCCCTAACTTCCCCCCGAAGCACCCTGGCAGGGCCACTGCGGGCATCGAATGCAGGGGTCGTGCACAGGAGGGTTCTCTGTATGCGGGTCCCCACACATCGCAGCTGCCCGACGGGTGCCTGCGGAGCGGACTGGTAGCCAGAGCCAGAGCCACGTGAGGAGGAGAGGGGAGGCTGGTGGCGACGGCCAGTTCTCACCTCTGAAGAGCTCTCAGTCCACGCAGGGCGAGAGGGGTGCGTAGATGCTGCTGAAGGAAACTGCCTCTGAATTGCTGAGGAAGTGCCAGCCACCCCGGACAGAAGGTTTAAACTCTCACGGGAGCACTCCTGGGGACAGACGGCACGGGGGTGGGCACCAGGGTGGGATCTCAGACACAGGTGGAGAGTCCGGGCCTGCTGGGGATAGGACACTAGCAAGACCAGGGGACCGGAGGCAGCGCACC
The DNA here is from genome assembly GCA_004027205.1 of Ctenodactylus gundi. Lineage (NCBI taxonomy): Eukaryota > Metazoa > Chordata > Mammalia > Rodentia > Ctenodactylidae > Ctenodactylus > Ctenodactylus gundi. Next base: position 20,132 of record PVKB01003085.1, read on the forward strand.
CTCCAGGAGTGGACACCCCTGGGGCAAAGTTGTTCACAGCTGACTTCTAGCAGGGAGGGCAGTGGTACCGGGGACAAGGGTGCCATCAGACCCCACTTCCCAAAACTCCCAGTGGGGCCGGCACAAGATGGAGGGACTGGGGGCTGGAGGAATGGCTCAACGGTCAAAGCGCTTGCTTTGCAAGCTCAAGGCCCTGGGTTCAATTCCGCAGCACCACTTAAGCTGGGCATGGTGGCGTATGTCTGTAATCCCAGCACTCAGGAGGATGAGGCAGGAGGACTGGTGTGAGTTTGAGGCCAGCATCAGCTCCAGAGTGAGTCAGAGTGAGTTCGAGACCAGCCTGGATGGCAGAGCGAGACCTTGTCTCAAATAAATAAATAAATATAAAGATTGAGGGTCTGGGGGAGGCAGCCGCAGAGTCGGAGTGTGAGGAGAGAAGGGTCTGATCGGTGTCAGCAGGATCTGGGGTTCCGGAGAGGGATAGGGCTGGGGAGGGGAGGGGCTGCTCCCAGGTCAAGGTGAGGAGTTCACCCCCTTTCCCGGCGGGCAGGGACATGAAACCAGGTGGAGGCAGCTCAGGGTCCCCAGGGCAGGTCGGGAGTGGGCTGACCCAAAGCCAAGGAGGCTGAGGGGGGTGTGACGTCATGAGAGAGTGTGGGGTAAGAGGGAAGATGAGGGCTGAGGGCAGAGCAGGGGCGCCTACAGCTCGAGGGGGCAGGAGGACGTGGAGACGCCCTCCTCCCGGCCGGGGGCTGCCCAGCCCCCGGGGGTCAGAGATACGAGCTGAGCCCCCTGCTGCGGCTGTGACCTCAGGCGGGTCACCCTCCCCGCCACCAGCCTCCGTCCTTCCTCAGGGAACCACACCGAGACTTCTTCCTGGGTTGCGGTGACCACTAAGTAGGACAATGCCAGTCGTGCATTTCGGTCCTGGGCCTGGAAAGCCCCCAGAGCGCTGGAAAGCTGGCTGCCGCTGCCAGGATGATTGCAGGGCTGGGACTGGTATCTGGTGTTTGGTGGGGCAGGGCCCAGGAGGCCCCCTGTGAGGGAGGGGCCTGGCCATCAGCACCCACCCACCTCCAGAAGTGCTGGGGCCCCTCTGATCCCCCCAGAACTTCACAGTGGGGTGGCAGATCCGGGATGGAGCCAGCTGCCCCCACCCCCCTCCACTCGCTCCTGGTCTGGAACGCCCCTTACTGTGGGTCTCTGGGCTGGGGGTCTTTCCTGGGTGCTGTGCCTCCCTGCTGCGGGAGGGGTGGGCAGTGACCCCTCCTGTTCCAGGGCGACATGCCACCTGCATCCTCTCAGGTCCACAGGAGTCTGTTCGCTCGTACAGCACCACAGCCTCCCAAACACTTGTGTACCCACGCAGCCTCCCTACCCCAAGGACTCCAGTCAACTAGGGAGAGTTGGCTGGATCAGGGGTGCTGGTCTTGGGAGGTGGTGTCCTGAGGCCCAGCTAGGAGTCTGTGAGCTTGGGGCACCCCAAGAATTTGCAATGGGCTCCTCAGGCCACCTCTGTGCCCCAGAGCAGGAGCACGGCCTGCTGGAGCAGGGACGGTCCCCACCGTGAGTCCTGACTTCTGCCCCTCACACACTTCACCCTGACTGGGATGTCTCAGAGCCTCAGTTTCCCCTTTCAGCCTCAGGCAAAGACAGCTCGTTTACAGGACCTTGGCGAGAGTCCATCCACTCGCAGGGCTCACACTGGTCTTCGCCTTGTTCCTGGGCTGGGAAGCAGAGGTGCCCCCCGATGTCGGGAGATACTCACCTCCACCCTATCCTACCTAGGCCATGCAGCCCTGGGGGCTTCTAGGGAGGAGCAGGGTTTGGCCCTGTGCCAGCCGGCCTGGGTCTGGGGTCCCTGCTGGTCGGGGCGGGGGAGGCTCCCACTAACTAGGCCACCACTGGGAGTAGGCTTGGAGGCAGGGTCACTGGGGAAGGCAGGGGCAAGGGCCAAGACTTTGAACAGAGCACAGAAGGTTTTAGGAATATCAAAAGAGGGCTCAGACACTGATGCTGGGGGAAAGGCGCGGCAGGCACAGGCGAAAGAGCTCTGCCCGGTTCCCATCAGTGGAAGATCAAAAGGCGTGTGGTCAAAGAGCCTTTAAATACCTTGAAAGGCAGGTGGGGCTGGTCAGCAGGCTGAGAGAGATGAAAACACCGGCTCCAGCCACAGCATGCGCAGGAGGAGGGGGCCTTGAGGCCAGGTGGGGAAGGGGGGCTGCTGCGGGGAGCATGGGGGCCCCCTGGCACCCGGAACCTGTAGGACTGCACACCCAGCGATGGGCATGTTCCCGTATGGGTGGCTCCAGGGGGGAGAGATTGAGAGCCTCTGGGGGCGGGTGGTGAGACCCAGGTGAGGTTGAAAATAGCACCCTGTGGTGTAGACTGGTCAACTGAGGCTGCGAATTCAGGACCTACCCCAGGCGACACAGCTTGGATTGGCAAGGTGAGGGGCTGCCACGGGGCCCCAGGTAACCTCGGGAATTCCAGCGTCACCGGAGAGCAAGGCCAAGGCCAAGAGGCCGACTGGGCATGATGTCCCAGGCCGGGTGGCCACAGGAGGGAGTGCCAGCTTTCATCTTTTGCAAGTGGTTAAGGCTGAGCCAAGCAAACATGGGTGCTGGAGGGCCGTGGAGAAGAGGTGGTCTTAGCAGGGGCCAGGTGGTGAGGAGGTAGGGAGATGGGGGAGGGGACGGGACTCCCCGCTGGGTCCAGGGTGGTTGGTGCCTGAGTGCATTCCTTTATGCCGCTGAACTTCATCCCCTGTCCTTTTATTTATTTGGTTAGTTTGTTAAATTTTGAGACAGTCTCACTACTAAGTCATGGAGAGCTCCAGGTGGGGCTTAAACTTGCGATTCTCCTGCCTCAGCCCCCGGAGCACTGAGGGGGCAGGCAGGCAGCACCACACCCCGCTCCGATGTCCTTTTGTATCTCAGTGCAGCAGTCACGAGCCATGTTCCATGGACAATGAAACAGAGGCCTAGAAGGGCCCAGCACCAGCCAGTGTCAGGCCGCTGGACCGGGAGGCAGGGCCAGGCCCGACTTCCAGGCTAGGATCCCTCTCTGAACGCCGAGGGCCAGGCCCTGCCCAGCGGGAGGATGGGGAGCCAGGCAAGCCAGTTCCTGGATCTGGAGAGAGGAGGTCATCAATCAGCCGGCACCGATCCTGCCTCTGTTTGAGGCAGGTGGGCACTGGGGGTGGCTGCCGGCTTCCTGGGAGCAGCTGCGTGGCCTTGGGGGCGGGATGCCTGCCCATCTCCTGCTTTCACCTGCCCCGACTCTGGCCTCCCCAGGGGAGAAAGGGGAAGACTAGGGGAGGTGGGGGCAGAGTGGCCTGGCCTCCCTGGCAGGTCTCAGCCAGTCCCCCAACCCAGATCGAGCAAAGGCTCGGCCTGAGTCCAGCCACAGGGATGGCGGCGAGGAGAGAGGTGTGTCTGTTCCATCACGTGAGCTGCACAAACAGCTTCCTCAGCGATTTTATTAATAATTCATCCTAGAGCCGGAGGGGGTGGGGTGAGGGGACTGAAGGTGCGGGGAGATGGCAGCCCTGGAGCCTGCGCCAGGTAGAGGCCGGAGGAGGGGGACCCAGGAGCCCGGACTCCTGGCTGTGGCCTAGCAACACAGCCCTGCCAGCGCGCGCGGGGGCCTGGCGTCTGCTCTGGTGGGACAGAATGTCCCTGCCGGAAGCTGACCCAGGACACCTGGCCCCGAGGACAGTGCCAGGTCGGAAACAGGCCTGAGGGGTCCACAGCGGGAGCCAGCGCATCAGTCCTGGGGGAGCCAGGCTGCCGCGTCATGGAAGCCAAGACTCAGGAGAGGGCCAGCTGGCCGGAAGGGGAAGGGCAGAGCCCCACCCTGCCCTGCAGGAGGCAGCACCCAAGGGCAGGGCAGCTGTGACGCACAGCCGCGCCCCTCCCCGGCCCCCCCTCTCTGAGGACCTACGGGTTCCTAGGACGCCATTTCCTGCCTCCACCAGGTCCTGTGTCTCTGCTCGGAGGCAGGCACTCCAGCGGCTTGGCCCGCCTGGTGCTCCCCCAGGACAGGGTGGCTCTCCGCTGCCTCAGGATGGTTCCACGGGGACATCTGACAGAACCTCTCGACAGGCAAAACACAGGTGTGGGTACTCTGTGGGGCCTCTATGAAGGACAGACAGACACTCACTATCTGGGAGGAGTAAGTGCTCTCCTCCAGGTGCAGCACGAAGGCTTCAGGCACCATCACTGTAGCCTCGCGGGACTGTCGGCCTCACTCCTCTGCGAGCCCAGACCCGGGGTGCCCGGCGGCAGGGCCACATAAATGTGCATTCTGTCCTCCTCCAGGACCCAGCAGCCCGCAGACCAAGCCACTCAGGCCCAGAGGAAGGGTGTCTTCTGAGGCTTTCCAGAAGCAGTCAGGAAATAAAAGCCACCCAAGAGCCCCACGCCCTGGAGCTGCAGCTCGTGCAACACTGCCTGTTGGGCTCGTGTGGGTGTCCAAGGACTGTCTGCTCGGCCATGCAGGACAATGGCCATCTAATGCTTGCTGGGAGGGACGTCTTTTACTCGGGAGCCCTTGGGTGGGGCAGCACCGGCCTTCACACAGCTTCCTGCGGTGCAGTGGGCCACAGGCTGGGCACGGGCACCCAGGGCCCACCTTGCTCTCTCACTGGCTCCCTTCCTTCTTTGCTCGAGGATTTGCCTTTGCCACCTGTCACCCCAGGAGTGGCTGCGCCATCTCCCAGATGTCCTGTCCACCAGCTCTGGGAAGCACAGTCGTTCTAGACCCTCCACGGAGAGCTGTTACAGTGTGCTGACGGGGTGCTCTTAGCCCCAGGCACCCCACTGATGGGCATGTTGAGGAGCAGGGCTCCTCTCCATATCCACTGATGCCAAGAGTGGACCTGGGCCCCGGGGTGCACTGTTTGCTCTTTACAAAGGAGCAGTCTTGGGCTGGAAAGGGGTGAGCCAGGGACCTGGGCTTCCTAGCCTGTCGGCTTGGCCTTCTGGGTCTGGCCAGAGCCCTAGGGCCGTGCACAGAACCTGGGCTCCCAGCCACAGGTGGCTGAGGGTGCAGGGAGGGTGAACGAGCTGGAGGCTGAGGTTGCGGGCTGCAGCGCCTGGCCTCAACCCGCAGGTTCCTCCCCTCCTTCCACATGTAGTTAGAACAATCACTCCTCCTAAGCGGTCTGAACAACCAGAGCAGTGTACTTGAAGGTTTGCTGGGGAGTGTCCTTACCTGTTTCTCAGCCGGAAAAGCTGTGTGTGTGTGTGTGTGTGTGCGTGTGTGTGTGCGTGTGTGTGTGTGTGTGTGTGTGTGTGTGTCTTGGGGGAAAGGCAAGCTCCCCATGAACTTGGGTCTGTGCGTGTGTTTGGGGGACCCGTGGGCAGGGGTGTGTTTGTAGGTGCTGGCTGCCCACTGTGCTGCGGGAAGGTGGAGGGTGAGTGTGCGCTGCGCAGCACAAGCCAAGGAAGCGGGCATCCAGGTTGGCAGTGGCGACCACTGACTCTGAGAATCCTAATGGGGGGCACTGCAGCGACTCTGGAGGTCCAGGAGCGTGGGCTCCACCCTCTCAGCACAAGGCAGGCCAAGCCCAGCGCAGGGGAAGCCGCTGTGCTCTGAGTGCAAGGCGGGCTGCGTGCTCGCGTGGACATGGCTGGGTGAGCAGCTACGTGCGAGCTGGCCCCGCGCCTGCTACGCTCAGCAGCCCAGTTCCAGGGCTTCGGAGGCCCGGAGATGGTCCTCTTGCCTCCCTTGGGGGCCTTCCCTGCTACCCCAGCCGGCGGGTGCGGAGGGGGAGCCTCTGCGGGGAAGGGGAGCGCAGAGCCTAGACTGTGGGCACAGTTCCTGTGAGGCCGGAGCGAGCGGGGAGGGCACAGGTGCTGTCTGCGCGCCAGCTCTGGAGGGACTCGAGTGGCGGGCCCAGGCCCAGAGCTGGCCCAAACTCCGATCCAGATTTTCGCAGACACCGGCCCGGCCTCCCGGACCGCCGCGGAGTCGAGTCCTGAGCTGACGCCCTCGAACGGTCGCCGAGCGTAAGACACGGCGTGGATTTCCTCGCCTTCCGGAGCGGAACTGGAGGACCCCTCGAAGGAGGCGGCCAGGAGGCCGCCCTGCCCGGGACCCGGCCGGAAGACGCGGGACCGCGGGCGGCGAGGGCCCGGGCGCGGGGCGAGGGGCGCGCCGACCTTGCGGCGGGGGCGGGGCGGGGCCTCGGGGGCGGGGCCTGGAGGGGCGGGGCCTCGGGGGCGGGGCCGGGAGGGCGGGGCCGGGAGGGGCGGTGGGACCCTCCGGCGGCTCCGCTGCGGCGCGGCGCGCGGCCGGCAGGGGGCGCGCGCGGACACCACGCACGCACACACAGACACACACCGATGCGCGCGCTCACACACACACACACACACACACACACACAGACACACGCGCACAGTCGCGCCGCCCCGTACACACTCACTCACGCCCGGCGCGCACACGCGGCGCAGGCCAGGGAGGAGGCGGCTCGGGAGCTCGGCTGGCGGCGCCCGCTCCGGCTCGGACCCGCCGGGGCGCCGGCCCCATGCCCTGCGGAGCAGCGCGCGGCCGCGGGCGGCTCTGAGGAGCCGGGCGCCGGCGACGAGGGGACCATGTACCGGGACCCGGAGGCGGCCGGCCCAGGTGAGCGAGGCCGCGGGACGGCCCCAGCCCGGCCCCGGCCCCCAGCCCGCGTCCAGGGCGCGGGTCCCCGCGGCGAAGGCGGCTAGGAGCGGCCCCGGCCGCCGGGCGCTCTGGGACTGAGCCGGGCGGGCTTCGCGGTGTCCCCACAAGGACCTCCTTCCCCGCCCCAGAGGCCCAAGGACAGTGTGTGTGGCGGAGCGCGGCGCCGCTGCCCCCGCGGGACCCGGGCTGCCAGCACCCGTCAGGGCCCCGGGGACGCCCGCGCCGCGGGACCCCGGATGCGGACCCCGGGGGCTCCGGGCCAGGGCTGCGCTGCGGGCATGGGCACGGGCGCGGCACCGGGGTTGCTAATGGAGGGGGCGCTGGGGACCGGCGGGAGCGTCGGGCGTGGGGGGCCGGGAGCCCCGAGGGGGCGGGGGCTGGAGGGCAGGGGCCGCGCGGCGGCGGCGGCGGGGGTCCCGGGGCGGCTGCCCAGCCCCGGGAGGGAGGGAGGCACCGAGCTCCGAACTCACTCTCGTCCTAAGGGAGGGGCCGCGCCCCTTCTCCACGGCCCTCAAGGGAGTGGCCGGGCCGCCGTGCAGGGCATCCTCCAGGCCCAAACCGGCAGCCCTCCTCCGCCCTCGGAAGCTCTCTGCCATTTCCTCCTCGGCTCCTGACGCCTCCTCACGCGGTGCCCACCTGTAGGCAAGTCCCCTGCAGCACCTGCCTGGCTCGCCCCACTCCCACTCGGCCACCCCCTAGACCCACAGCCCGCTCTCTGCAGTCCTGGCACTGGGGTCTCCACTTCTGGGGCGTTCTCTGACGATGTGGGTGGCACAGCAACGCCACCTGGTCCTGGGCAAAGGGGGCTCTGGGTCCTGCTGCCCGTCCCTGGGGACAAGGTGCTGGACCCAGGGGATGGCTCAGAGACACCACCTTCCCAGGGGTCCGGGAGCCCTGAGACTCTGCAGGCAGCCTGCCAGCCTCTAGCCTTGCAAGCTCTTGCCGTTCCCCCAGGGGACAGCTTCGGCTGCCTGCTGCCGAGAGGTTCTCACCCACAGGTCCCTCTCGCCCCCAAATGGTCGAGGGCCACCTGCTAGGCACCGCGGTTGTGCCGACCCAGCAGTCGGGTGTGAGAGGGCACCCCTGTCCTCGGGGACCTTGTGCCCGTTGACGAGTGTCCTACGGGGAGGGCTGAAGGAGCTCTGCCCTCGTCCGTGTGGACCCAGGCACCCTGGGGCCTCTTCCTCCAGGACCTGGGCCTGGCTGGTGCCACCGCCCCTGCCCACCCTTCCCACAGTCCACAGCTGTGTCCCGAAGCCAGGGGAGCACAAGTGGAGAAGGGGGCACCCAGCGAGGACACAGCCCTCCCCTCGCTCCCCACGCTGGCAGTTTCGCTCCTGCTCTGTTAGGCCACTGGCCTGGGCTGTGCCTTTGTCCCCTCTCCTCTCCCTGTGTCCCTCCCACGCCTGGGCACCATGACATCACTGCTCCTCCCAGCACCTCTGCCCTCTCCTTGGAGGCTGACTTGGTACGCTTGGCACCTCCTGGGCAAAGGGCCTGGACTCCAGCGGTGCCCCTGGCAGGCTGGCAGCCCCAGACCGCCCTCCCCTGCCCTGAGTGGGTTTCCCAGTCTGGCCTTGGGACCTGTCGTGTCCACCAGAACCTGTGGTAGGCAGGGTTCACTCTGGTAGAGGAGGGGCTGGCCTGAGGTTTACCAACCTCTGGCGTGGACACTAGGCAGGGGGGAGTCAAGACAGGCTGGAGAGGGCAGGGCGGAGTGGCCCTAGTCCTGCATGGATCCTTGAGGGGCCGGAGACCTCAGGGTGGCCCCCACGCCCCAGCGTCTTTGCCCACCTCCCGTCCCTCTCCCACAGCTTGCCCGGGGCCCCGCAGGCAGTGTTCTCCCAGTCTGGCTCTGGGTCCACCATTTCTGTCCACCTCAGCTCCCTTTGCCTGGCCCTGGGAGGGGGGAGATAGAGAAACTCAAGGGTGACCCTGGCCCATCGAGTCTCAGGAGCCACAGCCTCTTACGTCCTCCCCTTATGATCCCCCCTCTGGAGCACCTGCAGCCCAATCCTGTTTTTCAGAGACTGCCTGTCCTCCTCTGCTCCCCTGTGCCCCAGGCTGGTCACACAAGGTCCCTGTGATATGCCCTATCACTCCGCCAGACCCCAGGGTGCAGCCCGGGGCCAGCACCTCACCTGGAGGTATTGTTCCCTGCCACCAGGGCCCCTGTCCCCTGGGCACTCACTGTGGTCCCTGGGATGCTTTATGATGAAAGGAACTCTGGGAAGAAGTGGGAGCGATGGAGGAACGGCCGAGGACGAAGATCTGTCCCCTCCCTTGCACACCCTGGGTGCCTGCTCCAGACTGCCTAGCCTCCCAGTCCCACCTGCAGCTCCGCTCTGCCCTCTCCTGCTCCCAGCCGTGTGCTTCTATTCCCTGACCCTGACCTGGCCGGGTTCCCTCTGTCTGTCCCTCAAGTGGCTTGTCCCCAAGCTGGGCATGGCCTCAGCAGGCCTGCAGGGGTCAGCGTTGCAGTGGGCAGGAAGGACGGTACCAGGGAGGAGGAGGGAGGGAGCGATGACCTTGTGGGGAGCTTGTGGGCCGGGCCAGAGAGGGACCTGGGGTGCTCAGGTCCCAAGGTTGCCTGCCAAGTGCCCTTCCCCCTCTCCCCCAACCCCGTGAGCTTGTCCGCCACGGCAGCCACCCCCGTGGTTCCTCTAAGTCAGTTCCACCTGTTAGTGGGTCCTGTCTCTGGAGACACTTCTCTGTGACCAGAGCTAGGGGGATAGAGGCAGACTCACACAGATTGCTTGGGGCTGGGGTCTTGACATGGGGTCCCCTCTCAAGGCAGAGGGACCCTGAGATTGTCCACGCCAGTCCTGCACTCACCAGGCACAAGTTATGGGCAGAGGCTGCTGAGGGGTATGTGAAGGGCAAGCTGGGGCGCAGGCTGGGGTCAGGGCCAGCGCTGGTGGGGGTGGCCCAGGCGGGTCTGCCTGCATCATTGGGTTGGGCAGTTGGGGACAGACTCTAATACCAGCTGTCCCCAGCCTTCCTCCCTGTGCTGCCCTTCTGCACAGCGCCAGCAGCCCTGCCTGTGTCCGGTACTGAAAGTCACCTAGGGTCCCCAGGCATGGTGGGGAATAGGGGTGCCTGGGGCTGAGCAGGTTTTGACACTCAGTGGGAGAACATGTCCAGTGGGTGGCAGGGGCCAGAGCAGCCAGCACCCAAGCTGAGAGTGGCTGTGGAGACAGGCCCCTCTGTGACTCTGATCTCTGCTATTCTGTGGCCTTATCTGGATAGCTGGACCACAGGCCGGGCACTTAAAGACCAGAGGATGGGGGAGGGAAATGGCCCCAAGCCCCTTCTCATTGCGGTGGGTGCTGCAGCAGGCTGGATTGGGGTGGGAACACAGTCCCACTGGTGACAGGCTGGGGGCAGCTGGAAAGCAGAGGAACAGGTGGGTCTGGGTAAATGAGGACCAGCCCACAGGCAGCAGTGCTACTGTTTAGTGCCCAGGGTGGGAAGGGCAGAGGAAGGGCACAGTGGGGTCCCCTCATCTCCCGCCCACTCTTGCTCACACCGTATTCTCTCAGGGACTTTAAGTCCTTAGTGAATCCCATGGACCTTTTCAGTCACTGCCTCCCCAGGGCATGATGCCCAACACTGCAGGAGAGGAGCCAGGGGTGGGTCCCCCAGGGCTTCCCAGGGGGCGTGGCAGCCCTTCATGGGATATTCCGGGTGGGCAGTGCCCCCAAGTGGTGTGCACAGCCAGCCAGGTCAAGGCGGTCACTGGTCTGGCCGGGTGCCGGAGCCAGCCTTGCCAGGCCCAGCCTGGGTGCCCTCCTGTGTTGCCAGGGAAGCCCAGCCAATGGTGCCAAGTGGACCTTGCCACCTTGCCAGTCCCATGGACTGAGGTTCCCGACCTTCCGCGCAGCAGGGCAGCCCGCTGGGTCCTGTCCAACTGTGTCTGGAGGGCAAGCCTTTGGTCTCACCCGGCAGAATTCCCCAAGGATTGAAGCAGAGTTGGCAGACAGCGGGGACCTGTGGAAGGTGCTGGATGGTGCCCAGGGCCTGCGCCTGGAGTTGCCAACCAGCCAGCGGGGAGGTGGGCTGGGTTTGGGGCCTGCTTCTCTTTATAGAGGCGTGTCTCCACGGGACTGGGCAGGGATCTTCGTGGTGAGCTGGACAGTTGGGTATTGACACACTCACGTGGTCGCTCGTGCGGAAGGAAGCCGATCTGTGTGCACTGGTGGGGCCAGCTCGGCCTGCGTGCACCTCTGCATGCACAGAGTAAGGGTTAGGGTCAGCAGCTGGCTGTGGTAAGGGCTACACCCATCTAAGGACCTGGCCATCTGTCAACAGCAGCTAATGGGTGGGTGTGTAGCGATGCTGAGGTACGAGAAGTTGGGGAGAGACCCTCCCCAGCTCAGCCCAGCCAGGTGGCTCCTGTGCCCTCTAGGACCCTGCCCACCACTTGCCATCTTGGCCACCTTGGCGTCCTCACCTGGCTATAAATGTGTGTAGACGCAGAGGTGGGATGCCCCTAGGAGCTTTATGTGCACAGATACAAGCCTTGCGACCACTGTGTGTGTGTACGTGCGTGTGTGTGCACATGCACATGCTACGTGTCTGGCTGGGTTGAACTCAGCTCCCCTGTGTGTTTGTGAACCTCCTCCCTAGAACTTAGAGGAAGACTGCCTCCCCCAACCCCACCCCTCATCCTTATGGTGACCCTGATAATGACAAAACCAAAGATGTCCAAGTAGGCACAAGCTGCTGCCCTGCTTCTCCAGAGACCTGTCTGGTGTAGGAGGCTGGGGGCTCTGCCTTGCCCAAGGGAGGGAACAGAGACCCCCCACTGCCCTTGTGACTCAGCCCCCCATAGGCTCCCAAGCTGTCGCTTGAGTTGAGGGCAGAACTTGGGCTCCCAAGACCCTGGGAGCAAAAGGAGGGGTCCCCAGGGGTGGGTCCCCACTGGCTGGTGGCACTTGTCCCTGCTTCCAGCTAGGCCAGGTGGTGGGGTGGGGTGCCTGTGGGAGGCCCTGCGCGAGGGGAGCGGAGGACAAAGCTGTGTGGCTAATTGTCCAATTAAATTACTTCAAACCCTGCCGTGGCGGCTGCTCCCGGCGGGGCTCTGGGTACAAATTGGATCCGTCTCATTACCACAGGGTGGTGTCTGCGGGGCCAGAGAGCTCCAGCCAGCACAGGCAGACCCTCTCCGCCTGCACCCTCCGGTCCCCGGTAGCTCCCACGGAGTTGTTCATGCAGCAGCCCCTCAGCCCACTGGGTCCAACTCTGGGGCTTCCTGCCCACCTCTGCCCATCCCAATCCCATCCCCGGCAGCAGCCCTCCACCCCGAGCCCTAACTTTCTTTCTTGAAGACTAGGTGAACGTTGTGCTTGGTGGGGGTCTCGTTTAAGGACTGCCCTCCCAGGTCACCTGACAGCGCCGCCCCCTCAGCAGGACAGCAGCGGTGCCTTCCCAGCACGGGGCGCTCAGCCTTGGCTCCCTCTTCTGCTCTTCTGTTCCGTGGGCAGGGCGACAGCTCTGCCCTCTTCAGTGTGGAGCACAAGGTGAGCTGAGGTGGGAAGAGTGCCTCGCACAAGCCCGTCACGTAGTAAACACGCAGCTAGCAGCAGCTGTTCTTGACGTGATCCTGTACCGAGTGATTGACATGTGGGACGAGGGTTCCGGAAGCCCCGAGGAGGACACGCCTGCCACTTCCTTGGTGCAGGAGATGGGGAGGGCTTCCCTGAGGCGGCATCAGTGGGCTCCAATCAGAATGGCGAAGAGGTTTCACGGGCTATCCGGTGCTGTTCTCAGCACAAAACGTGCATTCGGCTGTGGCCTGGTACTTTGGAAGTGGGGTGGGAGTTAGGACTAGTCTGACCCACCCACGCCGCCAGGTTCGAAAGGCATGAGCTTTGGGCACAGGCCTTGAGTTTGAAGGAAGGATCAGAGTTTGGTTGAGAGCAAGCACAGGGGCCTTCAGTGAGGCAGGAACAGCCAATGCAATGATCTAGAGGCAGCTGAGGTAGCCTGAACGCAGGTTGGGCTGAATTACCAACGGCTATGTGACAGTTGCACGTGGGAAGAGAGGATTGGTTTTAAATAAAGATGGTGGTGGCTCTTGAGCAGGTCTCAGTAGAGACCTGAGCAGTAGGCAGTGTGGCGGGTAGGAGGCCTGGGCTGGCAGGTAGTGCAGCTGGAGCCCCAGCCCTGAGCACCTGCCTCACCTGTGCCTAGCCCTCCATGACGTCTCACCTGCACAGGGTGGAGCCCAGGGCCTGTAGCACCTGCTGCAGAAGGGCCCGGCCCTTGGCAAGCCAGGTAGGCTGGTATGGATGGGCACCCATGCACACCTCATTAGGGCTTATCCAGGTGCCTGGGCAGCAGAGAAGGCAGCCTAAGAGGGTCGTGGAGTCAGGGTGGGCAGCCCAGAGTCCCGGGGAACCCTGCTGAGAGTGACAGCAGGCAGCAGGCAGCAGGGTGAGGCCCAGGGGAGCCACATGGCTCACACTCCAGCCACCAGGCCCCAGCTCCAGAGCCCAACCAGAGCCAGCCTGTCTCCACAGCAACCAGGCAGGCCACCTCCCTGTCTGTGCCCACGGCCCCTGGCACAGGGGCCCATCACAGCAGGGCCTGGGTACATCTTCCCACCTCCCTTGGGGGTCGTCCCAGGGCAGACGCCCTCACACAGAGGCACTGGCAGCACACATGCCTGTTGGCATTTGGGTCCATGTGCGTGTGTGCGTGTGTTCGTGTGCGCCCCACAGCAGGAAGGTGGCCATCTACCTTCTTTCATGGGAAGGGGGGGTCAGGCAGGCATCAAAGACCATAATGCCAGGGTGAGCTGTGGGCCTCTCCCTCAGGGTCACGGGAAGGAAGCAAGCCTGAGGAAGTGGTGGCCAGGAGGAGCAGGCTCAGAGAAGCGTGGGCTCCGCGGGTCCCACAGGCTGCCTCGGCCTGTGTCCCCTTCGTTTCACTGATGTGCCACAGCTGTTCTTCAAGGGTGGGCAGTGTTGTTACCGCTGCTGTGCAGGTGAGGTAACTGAGGCCAGGAGAGCTGGAGGGTCTGACCTGTATCTCTCAGCAAAACAGGGGTTGGAGTCTGTCAGTCTTACCCCGAAGGCTGGACCTTAACCACTGGGCAGCACTGCTGAGCACCTTGCTATCCTACTAGGATCCCAGCCAGCCCGTCTCTCAGCCCGTCTCTCTGAAGCCGCCCGAGGAGCTGGTCCTGGCCGCAGAGCTGGACTCTGCAGCCTCCCTGGCACCGCCTGTCATGCTCAGGCTCCCCTCGAGCCCTGCTCTGTGCCCTCGAGCTCGGGAGAGGCTCCTTCCTGCCCCGTCTCCATTCTCTTCTTCAGGGGAGTGGAGGGAGCCCTTCACCAGGGGAGGCTATGAGGATGGGGGGAGCCCCTCACTCCCTGCTTGGCACCTGCCACCCCCCAGGAGCCGCATGAATTGTCTGTGTGCCCCCCCCCAACTCATTCCTCCCTCTCCAGCCCCCGCCTGGTTGGGGAGGTGCGAAGGGAGCGATTTCACAGCCTGTCAGCTGAGGCCTAAAAATACCCCAAGCTCCGAGATGCTTGGGCAGGGGGAGGAGGAAGCAGGGACCAGGGAGGGGTTGGGGGTATGGTGGTAACTGATCCAGAGGATCCGTGGGGGCACCACAGCCCTGCTCAAGAGTGGGTGGCCTAGCCTCTGGCCCTAGGCCCCTGTCTGGCCCCATAGCTGGCAGTGACAAAAGGGGCTGGGATCTCTAGAGTCTTGAGAGGGCAGTGTGACCCTCAGAGCTGAGAGAGGGCCTGGCCTCCGTTAGGGACCCAGGACCGTGGGCTGCTGGGCCTTCACTTGGTGCCTCTGCTCTGTCTCTACCCCCAGTTGGCTGGCATCGTCGGGCCGTGGGAGCCAGGCTGCGCCCGAGCAGACTTCCTTCCTGGAACCGGTGCCCGCTTCTGCTGAGGGAAGAGGCGTGGGGAAGGCAGCGGGGATGGTGCGGCAGGTGTGTGAGGTGACGTGTTAGCCCCCGAGGCACTGAAGGAGGCAGGGGAGAAAGGGTGTGGGGGCCACGTCACTGCCACGTGGTTCTGCGCTGCAGCGTGTTACACGATCCCCACACGTCAGCTAGTGCATAGAGAAGGGTACGAGAGAGTGTGTGTGCGTGTGTGTATGTGTGTGTGCACGCACACACACATACACACACATGTGGACCTGCTGGGGCTGACCTGTTCTGAGTGCTGGAATGTTCGTGGCTGTGTGTGACTCAGCGTGGCTTGCCAGGTAGTGATCAGGTGTGAGCTGCAGGGGCAGGCGTGGGAACTGGGCAAAAGAGTCTGGTGCAGGCACACATCCCATGTGTGATTCCAAGTGGCTACGCAGAGGCACCCCTGGGGGCAAGGGAGGGCTCAGGAGCAGGCCTGGGCTGGAGGGATGGGGCTCACTTCCCAGCGCTGCAGGGGTTGACCCGCCACCCTCCCCGGCCTCGTTCTGGGTGTGAGGTGGAGGCGAGGGCCCTGTGCTTCTAGGGCATTCTGCGTGGATGGCGACACACTGCCTACAACTGTGCCTGTCCCAGAGCTAGCCCTGCGCTTGGGTCAGCTTTTGCTATTACCTGGCTCTCGTCTAACAGTAACCAAGGAGAGCAGGTGACCTGCCTGATGTCACACAGTGGCTTAGCGACAGAGCCACGTCTGGAATGCTGACTACAGTGGCTGATGATAGGGCTTGCTCAGGTCTGGGGCCTCTTGTCCTGGGTAGGCCTCAAGGAGCCACTTCGCACACACAGAGCTGCAGCCCCCTTGCCATCATGGGCTGGGATCATGCTAGAACTGAGCTGGGACCCTGGGACGGGTGGTCTCACCATCGGAACGTAGTACTGTGATGGGAGGTCTTAGGCAGGGCCTCCTGTGGACCTAGGAAGTGCTCATTCACATCAGCTACCACCCTAACCATTGCGTAGCCCCGGGGCCAGCACGACCCTCCTGACCCCTTTGCCTCCACGCACTCCACAGGGCTTTGATCGTGGACGGATCTGCACAACCAAGGCCCATCTGTATCTCCCATGCTCTCTGGGTGGTCCCTGGAGCGGAGCCCTCTGCATCTGGGTCGTTATGCGCTTGCTCCGTGACCTTGAGCAACCCTCCCACTCCAGGCCTGGGCCTCTCCCTCTAGGAAGTGGGGAGGCGTGGACCACAGTTCAGAGGCACCTGGCTGTGCTGCTGTGTGGCCCAGGGGGCCCCTGGCGCAGCCCACCAGAGGGGCAGCTGGTCGGCAAGGAAGGTGCAGAGTGTCTGGGGCTGGAGCCTGCTGGTGGCTTGCCGTGGTGCCTGCCCACACCTGTGGCTGGGAAGGCGGGGATGCAGGCCCAGCTGGCTGGGCACTGACATTGGGGAAGGCTCAAGGACACTGACGCAGAGAGAGCCCTTCTTGGGGCTCTGGGAGTGCCACTCCAGGCCAGCCTCCCACTCTCTCTCCCTTCTCCTCGGGGCTTCCCTCCAGCGGTTCCTCCTTCCTCCCTGCCCTTCCTGAAGCATCCAGCCTCTCCCCTCTCCCAGCCTCTTCCTCTTCGGCAGTCTTCTCTGTTTCCCAAGCACTTCCTTCCTCTTCCTCTGTGCAGGAGACAGCTGCCCAGCCGCCTCTGCCTCTGGTCCCTGAGATCTCTCCTTCCCCTCCCCTCCCTCCTGTGTCTACCTACATCTCTGGGTTATCCTGCCCTCTGCTGCTCCGTGGCCCAGGTCTTTCTCACTCTTCAGGGCATGCCTGGGCTCCGAGTGCTGTCGCCTGGCTCTCCCACTTCAGAGTCCTCCTGCCCCAGCACCCAGGGTCCGTGCTCCTCCACTGGCCTCCCTGCTGTGACGGGGCCTGATCAGAGCGGTTTCTGCAGGTAACGCTGCTGCTCAGAGCCTTCGCCACCCCCACCCCTGTGAGTTGAGAAAGGGGTCAGCCCAGGGCCCAGGGACTGGCAGTCTTGCTTCCTAATTAGTGGGAGGTAATTGCCTGGAAAAAAATTTCATTTAGAATGAGACTCTAAGACTCCAAGTTAAAGCTGAGCCAGCTGATAGCCCCTGGGAAGGAGTGGGGTTCACAGCCCAGGTCTTTGCTTTAGGAAGCCCCCAGAAGAGGGACGCCCCGAGGACCCTCCCTGGCCAACTCTTGGACTGGGCCTTGGGCACACGGGAGGAAGCCCTGGGCTGGCCGTTCCCTGCGTTCGGCTGAGGTGGGGCTGCGGTGCTCGCTGTGGTGCTTGGGCCAGGGTGCTTATCCTCTTGCCCCTTGGTCTGCGTGCTGTGAGGAGAGGGCTTTGTAGAGCAGGGCTGCCACTGCCTGCCTGAACCCCAGTGTCAGGAGGCTCCCTCCAGGCAGCAGCCAGGAGCACTGAGCCCCAGTCCACTCTGTGTGCACTGCTCCTGCCTTCCTCCATGTGGCTTTTGCTGAGCACTGGGATGGTAGGGCGCGGGGAGGCTCCATGATGGGGAAGAACAGGGAGGGGACGCAGCTGAGCCCCAGGCTTAAGGGCGGGGAGCCGCAGCGTCCGTGCCTCCGCACTGCTGAGCACCACCTCCCTTCTCTGAACCCTGCGGTCTTCCTCCATAGAGAGCTGGGCATGATGCCCCCTCCCGTGAATGGGGAGGGGGTTGTAAGGGCGGCAGATGTGCTGTGTACAGAGCTCTTAGTACGGTGCTGGGCATGGAGCAAGTGCTCTGTCACCCGGCCTCGCTAGGTCTCCTGTGGTCACAGGCTGTGTCTTTGCTCCTTGCTGGGTCCAGGGAGGCTGTGCTCTGGGGTGCTGACTTCAGGTGATTTTCTTGTTGGAGGGGGCAGTTTCTACACCCGTTGAGACAGATCTCAAGCAGTCCCTAGGAACGTGAAGCACGGCTGCTTCTCAGAGCCCACCTGTGGGACAGGGGAGCAAGAGTTCCCTGCACCTGTGGACGTGCCTCTTACTTGGGTGAGCCTGTGTGTCTTGGGGGACTACTTACAGGCCTTTGCACCCACCTTGGCAGGACTGGTCCTGCAGGTGGAGGAGAGATTAGCGTGTGATCACTCTAGCCCACAGTCCTAGAGGAGGGCGCAGGAAGCTTAGCCTCTCTCATTGAGTCTGTGGGCACCCAGCAGCATGGTGCCCAAGGAGGCCAGGATGCAGCTAAGTGCCGACAAGTCAGAGCACGAGGGTGTTGGGCAACACCACAAGCTCAGGGTGCCAGATTGTCCCCGGATCTGGATGGGGGTGGTGGGGGCTGGAACCGTCTGCCAGCCCAGCACCACCGCTGGGGACCTTCTGGGCTCCTGCTCCGGGTGCAGCGCCGCGCCGGCCACTAGGAGGCATCCTTAGAGGGAAGCCAGCGGGCGCTGCGTTAGCAGAGTGGCTCCCTGTGCCCCGGGGTGTGTAGCTCACCACGGCCATCGCCATCTGCTCACTGCTGTGGCTTCAGATGGGGTTGGTCAGGAGGAGCTGTCCGGGAAGGTGGAACCATTTTGTCATAGAGGTGAAGATTCCTGTCCCCAGGACCTCTGCGCAGGCCGGTAGAAGAGGCGCAGCCAGGCCAGAGGCCTGTTCAGCACCACGGACAGAGGCCAAGGTTCAGCACCGTGTACAGTTCTCTAGCACCCTAGCAATCTGTGGTGTCTGACCCCCCTAGAATGTGGTACAGCAGCGCCTACAAGGGGGGATCTCAGATACCCTGCCTTTCCAACGTGGGGGCTGCATAGCAGAGCGTTGGCTAGCGGCGAAGCAAGGCCCAGAGCTTCGCTGGTTCCTCCGCCACCCTTCTCCCCCGCTCCTGGATTTCCTGGGTGTCCTCTCTCCTTCGCCATCTTTGGGGGCCTCTTCACACCATGCCGCATACCGCGAGTCCTTGAGCTGACAAAGACCGTTGCGCTCCCCTCCCCCACCAGGAGCCCTAGCTGAGGACTCAGATCTCAGGATGGCTGATCCCGGCCCCTGTGGGCTGGAGCAGGACGCCGTTTCCTGGGTAGGGAGAGTCAAATCGTGGTCTGGGGAGCCTTCAGTGCTATGCAACGCTCAGACGGAACTGAGCACCCCAGCCCAGCCCTGGCTTCTTTGCAGCCGTGTATTATTAATAACAATAAGATGCTGATTTAGGCCAAGGCACAATAATGCATTATTCATAGGAGTAACTGGTGGTCAAGGCCTGCACTTAATCACCACACGTCCCAATCCTGCCTCTGCACCGCGTGCTCTGGCCCAGAGGCCCCCACCCAAGTGCCTCCTTCATTTGGCTCCCGCTGCTCTGAGGGATGGGATCACTTTCACGGCCTCCCAGACAGCTCATCATCATGGGATCAAAGCGGTTGGGGAGGGTGGCCGGCTTCTGGCTAACTCTTGGCTAGGTAACCTTGAGGCTGGGCTCCTGCTCGGAACTGTCACCGGGCCTGCCTGCGTCGCGTGGCTTTGGCCATGGTCACTTCCAGCCTTAGTGGCTCCCTGGGGTCTGCAGATGGCCTGTCTCCCCTCCCCCTCTTTTGAGGCTACAGACAAGCTGGGTACCTCCAGCTTTGCTGAGCCAAGACATGTGGGACACGGGGGTGGCTGTAGTGCGCGTAGGAGGCCACTGGGTAGAAGGTACCTGCCTCACCTCCATTCAGCACGATAATGGGCGAGGAGCCCTCTGCAAGCTGCAGCACCCTGACAGCCATTCCGCACGATGTGGAAGGGAGCTGCTGCTCCCAAAGCCACCCTGTCTGCCGGAAGAGGGAATGGGTGGGGGACGCGGCCTCATCCCCTGCCGGACCTCGCTGCTCCCCAGCGGAGAGTCAGAGGGCTGGTGGGTCCCAACATGTCCCCGTCCAATTTCTTGCTGGAACAGCTCCTGGCCCGTCCGGCTAATCCTTCATTTGCTGTTTACTCACTTGGCATCTCCTCTGAATTCTAAACTGTCGGCGTCCTGTGGCCTCTGCGGCCCCCGCCGGCGTGCTCTCCCCGGCTCACTCACGCATTATGTTTTTATTACAGTCAAGGTTGAGGAAGCTTGCTTGTGCTAAGTCCCGGTTGTCAGCTACTTGTAACTTTCCAGAACAATTTCCCTTGGGCCTCCTCCTTTGATCCTGCCCTGGGTGAAGCCTGAGGGGCTGTGGGCACAGCCTTAGCTTTCCGAAGGGCACTCGGAGTGGCCGGAAGGCATGGGGCAGGGCCAAAGCCCAGCTTTCCTGGGAAATAATTGTCCAACTCCCCTCCTGTTCCTTCTCCT
Organism: Ctenodactylus gundi; assembly: GCA_004027205.1. Lineage (NCBI taxonomy): Eukaryota > Metazoa > Chordata > Mammalia > Rodentia > Ctenodactylidae > Ctenodactylus > Ctenodactylus gundi. The sequence continues at coordinate 39,967 of PVKB01003085.1, forward strand.
TGCCTACCTCATTTTCGTCTTCCTCTTATGAAGAAAAGACTGCCCCATCCCAGGGTGGCCAGAAAGGGGTCATTTCTGGAAAGAGAAAGGGCAGAAACCCCACCTGGCACCTGGATGCAGAGCTTTGCCCAGCTTCAGGGCTTCAGGGCTTGGTTTAGTGGTTCCGCTCCTTTTCCCCAACCCTTCTTGTTTTCTTGTGTGAGGGCATGAGGAGAGGAAGGGAGGAGTTACAGGCACCACACAGGTGCCCCCTTCCCCTGCCCACACTGCCCTGGGGCTGGCAGGCTCTGCCCACTTGAAGTACCTTCCCCCTTCCCTCCTTTCCATCTGCTCAGCTGCCTGCGGGAAGGCGCTTCCTGTGGAAACCTGCAACTCCAGCTTTCACTGTTTGCCGTCCTCACGTCATCCTGAGGGTGGGGGGCCCCTGTGTAGTGCAGGGTCAGGTGGCAGGAGTCAGGTTTAGGACTTAGGACAGGAAGGGACTGGCAGACACGCCCAGCCACCCACTGACAGCACTTTGCTCCCTCTCCGGAACAGTGGCTGCAGCCTCATGAGTACAAGAGACAAGCCCTGGGGCACATCCTTGGGCCACCTCTCCACTTCTTCCCATTCAAACCTTCCGGTTCCAGCACCCCACCCCTAACTCACTATAGGACCCCAAGTCAGGCTGAGCCTCTGTCTCCCAAGGAGGCACACAGCCTTGATCCCCAGGGAAAAAGAGCTCCAAGACACCTGTGCATCAGGTGGGTCTTGGGGTCTCCAAAGTGTTTGGGATACCTTGGACCTGGCTCTGTCTGGTGAAAATTCTTAGGAAAGTCAGAGCCCCTCAGCTACTTTCCTTTATCTGCTGCTTACCGTCTTCTCTTCCGTCTATCCTCAGGGTGACTTGCCTGAACGTGACGCCTGGGCTGGAGCAAGGAGGCTGAGGTCTCACTGACCTCAGGTCCCGGCCTGGCCTAACCTCTCTTCTACTCTGGCTCCTTGGAAACTAATTCTGAGCCTGAGATTCCTTTGCCGTAAAATGGACGTAAGAGATTTACTGCAGAGGAGTGCTAAGGGCAACTCGGTGCCAGGGATGTGTTAGCTACTGTGACTAAAGGCACTTGGCCAGGAGAACCATGGTCTGAGATCTGGAGGTGCCCACAGGAGCCTCCAGGAGAAGGGACCGTCTAGGTTGGGAGAGTGCGGGGTGGTGGGATGACTGTGGGTGTGTAGACAGTGTGGCACTATTTGAATGCGAGAGCTAGTGAATTCTGGGGCAAGAGTGTTCATGCCCAGCCTTCCTGTGTGTCCAGGGCGTCTCTCTTCTGTGGTCTGGGATCTAAACCATGAGAGAGCTGGGCAGTGGGAAGACAGGATGTCACCCCACTGTCCCTGCTTGGGGACCAGGTTGAGCCTTAAGGACAGGGACATGGAGGCAGGGTCAGGTCAGTCGAGTCTGGAGAAGGAAGCGGCTGCCTTGTGTGTGGTCCTCGAGCAAGGCTCGGGAAGGAGGCGGTATCCCTGAGGTCTCGAGGGGTTTTATGCACTCGTTCAGCTGTCACTTCCCCAGCCTCTCCTGCCAGCTTGGGCTGCTGTGTCAGGGACACTGGGGGCCTCAGCCCTCCGAGACCCCCAGCGTGGGAAGGACACAGGAAGAGCTGATTACTAGCCCCACATGGTAAATTGTTATGGCTCCCGTGGAGGCAGAAAGGCCCGTGGGAGGGAATGAACGAAAGCTGGCTTTGGCTTGGTGTCGTGAAAGCAAAGTGCTTACTAGAGGCGACCAGCAGAGGGATGACCCGTGCCAGCCTCGGGGAGGAGAAGGTGGCCTGTGGTAGGGAGGAAGAAGGTGGGTGTGGCTTGATCGTCAGTCGCCGCCTTATGAAACGTGGTCCTGTGCTCAGTGAGGAGGATGCCCATTGGAGCTTGGTGGGAAGGGACAGCTCCCGTGCGTTCCCCATGCCTCAGTTTCTTCCCAGCGAAACTGGCCAGTAGCAGCCCCGGGTTCTGGAGAAGGTGCAGATAAACTCCAGACCCAGCACCTGCCACACTGTGGGTCTGCAGTCACTCCTGGCTCTGATTTGACCCTGAGTATCCGGCAGGGGAAACTGAGACTTGAGCTTGTCATTTGAAGTTAAGTGCCGAGACCGCTGAAGGCCTGCCTGGGGTCGTGTGCTGGCCCGGGACGGAGCTGGGCTTGGGCCCATGTGTAGGCATCTGAGTCAGCGGAGGTGCCCGCGGGGCCTCAGTAGGAAGAACAGCACCAGAGTAGACACACAGGAGCACGTGGAGAGGAGAGCACGTTGCCCAGATCTCGTGGGCAGTAGGGGAGACTAAGCACCTGCCCCTGGCCGTGGAGGTATGCACACGTGTGTGTGTGTCTGCGTGTGCACCCGAGTGTGCACTGTGGATGCATGTGCCAGGGGTGAGATTCTGTTTCGCGTGTGTGTGTGCACGCCACGGTGTCCACATCTGAGCCTGTGTGTGTGCTCTTGCTCCCTCCCCTGCCCTCCAGCAGCTGGAGAACCAGCCCTCGAAAGTCCTCTCCCTCCCTGGCAGCTCCACGGGGCAGCCAGCAGCCAGCGGCCCTGTTTGATTCTGCTCATCCATAAATCATGGCTCACTGCCGAGGAGATGAGAAGGTGTTGGGAGCTGGGCAGAGCCCTGGCACGGCCTCGGTGGGACTGCGGCTCATGCCTGAGGCCCAGCCCGGCTTCCAGCTGTTGCCCCAGCCACCCCCACACCCAGCCCGCCCCCTTCCTTGCCTTGGGCCCTGGCTGCTACTTGGTGGGCTGGGTCAATCCTTTGGCCAGGTCCTGGGGCAATCAGTGGGAATGTGCAGAATCAAGGATGGCGTGACCCCGACCTCTGCAGTCCTGGGCGTAAATGAAGCAAACCCAGTCACCCTTTGGGCTCTGCGCCCCAGAATCCTAGCCCCAGGTGTGATGTGGACGTGCCATGATCATGGCGGGCACTCCCTGCCTGCATGTGCCGTGTCGTGCACTGAGCTGACTCCTCTGAACCTCCCCATAGTCCTGTAAGCACGGTGCTGCACTCAGCCTCGGTGTGCAGATGGGGAAACCAAGGCGTGCGCGAATGAGGCCACGTAGCTCAGTCAGACCCGGATCCCTGGCACCGAATCACAGCCCTGGAAGGTGAATACAGACCCAGTAGGTTGAGCACATGGCGAAGAGAAACTGATTCCCCTCAGGGGGATTAAGGATGGCCTCCTGGCGGTGGTGTTTCCAGCGGGGTCTAGAAAAAGCAAATGTGTCAGGCAAGGAAGAGGTCCTGTGTGCTGTGTGTGTGCGCGCACACGTACGTGAGGGAGAAAAGAAAGCGAGAATGCCGGAGCGGGCCTCTGGAACCACCATGGACGCCTTTCCCGTCTCTTCCATCTTGTTTGGGTGACAAATGGATAACATATGCAAGCTCTGAACATTCAACAAATATTTACTGAGTATCCTGTGTGTCAGGCACCAAGCTTGTCGGAGGATACTGGCTGCACCCAGCAAAGCAGACAGCACCCTTTCCATGGGCCCTGGACAGTGGGAAGCAGCAGGTGCTTAATAGCTGGTCGGCTCCCTGCTGTCAGTCGTCCCAGAAGCGCGGGGACTCTTCCTCACAAGCATTTATTGAGCACTCACTGTTTGTAGGCTCTGTCCCCAGCACTGGGAGTACACCAATGGAGAAGAAACCAAGCCCCGCCCCCCAGCTCAGGAAAAGAGGGGCTGTGAAGGGGCCTCCTGTCTCCCCTTCAGAGGAGGGCTGCGTCCTTGGGTTAACGGCTTTACTCTGAGGTTCTGTTGGAGGGGCAGCATGGCCAGGGGACGAGTTGGGTCACCATTAGTCCCAAGCTCTTGTCACCCAACGCGCGCACGCCAGGACTGGGCTGAGAGGCAGCTGCGTGGCTCCTGGAACTCCCCGCCCTGTCACCTCTCAGGTTGGCCAAGGTCATCTGTGGGCCCTCGTCTGCACCCCATCCGGGGCCTCGGAACATCTCCTCTGCCCAAGGGTAGGTCGTGGAACTCGCCCTATCAGAAGGCTGACTAGGGCTGTAATATTCTCTTTCCCCAAAGTTAATATGCTGACGATAAGGGGACTTGAAACCGTGTGTGTCATCTGAGCAAGGAGAGGAGGGCCGGGCAGCTCTGCCTGGGGAGCACTTGAGGGGGCTCGGAACTGTCGGCAAGGATCGGGAGCCTGTCAGGCGGCAGCACGGCCTGGCAGAGGGCAGGCTGTGGACCAGAGAAGGCTTCCGGGGCGACAGACCAGGCTCAGTGCAAGGCCCGGCACCCTCCCCATTTGGGGGGCAGCTGCCGGCAGGAGCAGCCCCTGCACTGCCGGGACCAGGGGTGGACGTGCCTCTGTGGGGCCCAATGTCAGGACAGTCGTGGCCCCCTCTTGCTGCACACAGCACCCCCTGCTCTGGGAATAGCTCAGCCTGGCTGGTGGGGGACACACTTGCACCCCTCTGTGGCCGCAGCACCGGAGGGCAAGCTGGCCAAGGACACCTTGTCACTTTCGTTCACATCAGTGCAATTTGCAGTAGCACAGCCTTTGCTTCTGCTGCCTTCGGGGGCTATCTGAAGGATGCAGAGGGGCTGAGGGATCTGGTGGGGGAGGAGCCTCTTCCTCAAAGATGGTGGCATCCCCTCAAACTGCGAGGGACCCTAGAGGCGACATTGTAGTGGGGTTCAAGCTGCCCTAGCAGCACATTCCCTTCTTCAAATGGGATTTCCTACAAAAGCCAAGATGAGAGATTCTGCTGCTGTGGTTGAAGAGGGAGGGCCTGAGAGGCCACAGCCGTGCCTGCTCGGCGCCTCCCTCCAGAGCCCCTGAGAGATCCCAGAAACCCCACGGGATTCCAAAGAGCACACTCAGGGAACCGCCGACCAGCCACCTCTGTGGGAAGTGTGGTGTCTCGGCAGAGGACACGGACCCAGAACCACACTCTCTGGGTTTCGGCACTGGTTCCCTCACTTATTGAGTGACCGTGGACATGGTATTTGACTTTTTCTGTGCCTCAGTTTCCCCATTCATAAAAGGAGAACAGCCCATGCTACTTATCTTGGTGGTTACCATGACAACTAAGTTGTCCTTGCATGTGGGTCACCTGGAATCTCTGGCTTGTCCTCTGGGTGAGGAAGGGCCAGCTCCTCCACAGGTAGTGAGACTGACTTCTGAGACTGGTGGCCTACCTGTGGCCATGGGGCAGGACTTGGGGCCCTCGGATTACCCAGCTCAGTGCCCATGGTGACTACAGGCCCTGAGCTTGGCAGGGCGTGGGGCATGGGGGCTCCCTGGAGACGGAGGCGGTAATGGCCTGGCGGGTAGATGGGCAGTGGCTGGCCAAGGTGGATGCAGGGGTTCAGGACTATCAGAAGGCAAGGGGGACCCAAGTAGCCGCCTAGAGCAGTCAGGTGGTAACTGGACTTCTCAGGGTGCTGGCATTGTGGTAGGAGGGGTTCCAAGTGCCCTAATGACCAGGGTGACCGCTGGGACCTCCTTCCTGAGGCCCTAGGGCCAGGCAGGAGAGGCCAAGAGAGGAAGCGAAAACAGAAGCTAAAACCACAGGAACCAGGACCAGGCAGACACAGCCGCGTCTTAATTACCACAGTCACTGGCACCGGATACAGGATCCTCTGTAAACAAGCTGCATCTCCTTGACTTTTGGACGTGTCCCGGCACCCTGACATTACTGTGCACATGGGTCCTGGGCCACCAGCTCCATGCACCTCTCCATTCTACCATCTGTGGTCAAGGTGTTGCATTTCTCTGTGGGCTTGTGGCTGGTGTTTACAGTGTCCAGGAGGGAAGCGGGCGGATAGCTTCAGCCGCATTTACAGAGGCGTTACGGAGTGCATCTGAGTGTCCACAGCCTCACGGCTATAGGGAGGTGAATTTGAGCGGTGACCTGCGCCACTCCGCCCAGGGCTGGTTTCGTCTTTCGTGAAGGACAGTGAGGTTTCCTCTGCTGAAGTGTCACCCCCGTGGACACCTAGAATGGGAGCTGCTGGAGAGTGCCCATGGGCATTTAGGACATGGAGCCCGAGCCAGGGTGAGGCCAGTGGTGAGCCCACAGGGAGAGGCCAGCGTGCAGGTCCCGCCTGCCCAGTGATCACAGGGCCCCAGGAGCTCAGTCCCCTTGGGCTCCATCCGGGACGCTGACTCTTGGCCAAACCCTTAAGAGCGTCTCTGAGCACCCCTGCACACGTCCTCAGAGGCGCTCGCAGGCACTACGCGCTGGGGCCCACCTCACTGGCAACGTGGCATAGAGTGCGTGTGCAGGGCAAGGGTCCAGAAGGCCAGGAAGGCCGCTCGGATGCTGTGGCTTTGTTTGGGGGATCCCTGGAGGCAGGAAGCCTGACTGCGCAGAAGGCACACGGGCCCTCTCCCTTCGCAGTGCCACTGTGAGAAGTGACACAAAGAGACGTGGGGTGCAGCTGCTCCATTTCACAGATGAGAAGAATGAGATACGGGGGTGAGGGGGGCTCCCAGGTCACCCCGCAAGGCGAGACTGGGTGCATGTGGGCCCAGTGGGAGGGTCAGTGCTTGTGGGAGGACTGGGAGGGAGAGTGCCTGGCCCTGCCCAGCAGAAGTCTGACTGTATGTCCTCTCCAGGGGCGCCCACCCGCGATGCCCTGCTGGTCTCTGCCATCATCACCGTCAGCCTTAGCGTCACTGTCGTCCTCTGCGGCCTCTGCCACTGGTGTCAGCGCAGACTGGTGAGGCTCCTGGGGACCCTGGGGACGGGCGTGGTTCTACAGCCCCTCCCACGCAACTGCAGGCTCACAATTGGCTCGTGCCCACCTGCCCGCAGCCAGGCACACACCCGTGGCAGTCCACAGCGCGAATGCACCATGCCTTTGCCTGGGTCTTGGTCCCGTACATCACCTTCTAGTGTCAGGGCCACACATCTGGGGACGCTGCCGGTAGACTTAGCATCGCTGACATTCCCATGCTTGTAACTGCACACGTGCACGTGCACACGCGCATACCCCCTCCCGTAAAGTGCCGCAGACATGCAAGCAGACCGAGAAGAGAGACCCTTGGGCCCCTCACAACCCTCCTGCTGTCCCCCACCTCTTCCCGGGCCTCCCAGCCAATTTGGAGGCTCGCGCTGCCGGCCCCTGCCCCCACCCCCATCCACCCGCACATCCATCCCCAGCTCGGGTTTGTACAAGCACAAACGGCTTCCTTTCATTTTTAACGAAGACTGGGAATTAACAAGCAGGATTAGGCCATCAATAAGTAAGTACACGTCAGGAGGGGCATTAGTCACCCGTGGGCACTGGGAAGTGGGCAGGCCGAGCCACCTACCCCTCCTGCAGCCAAGCGAGACACAGCACCCCCTCCTCTGCAAGACCCCATGCTCTGCTCCTCCACAAGACTCCCCACCCGTCTCTCATCCGGGAACCCAGGCCACTCTGATGCTGTGCGGTGCCTCTGCACGAGCCCACTCCACAGAGATCCCCACTCCCCACCTCCGTGAAACCCCCACTCCCACCACTCCTGGTCCCTGTCTGCGGACTGCTTCCCTGACCAGGGCCACCTCAGGGCATCAGAGATCTAGAGACACACTTGCCTGTGGACCCCGAGGTGTCCCTGAGGAGCCCAGCCTTTGTGGGGGAAGGAGGTCTGGTGAAGAAGGATCTTAGGCAGGCATCTCCCACTCCTGTGTTGACAGTGGTTTGAGTGGAAGTGGATGCCACAGCTGGCCCCCCCTTTTCCCTCTGCCCACCTTCAGAGGGGCTGTCAAGAGGGTAGCTGTGGCCATAGGGGGGTTGGAGTCTCATGCCCCCTCCTGTTGGGGAAGAGAAGGCCTGATACCTAGTAAGGGGTTTGGGACCCTGGGGGCACCCAAGAGGCCCGTCAGCCAGTGGGACCCCTTCAGGAAAGGCAAGCTGAGAAAGTAGGGGCTGGAGCTGGGAGGAACCACGGAAAGGACCATCTGTGTGTATGCGCGTGCAGGTGCACGAGAGCGTGTGCACGCGCCCACAACCAGCCTTTCCTGCCTGCGGCTGTGTGATGCCAGGATGGCCACCCGTCATTATTCCTGGGTCCCCTGGGTCTGGGTCTGCCTCAGAATTCCAGGGAAGTGGTGGAGGGGGCTGGTCACATGCTGTGGAGGGTAAGCACCTTCAAGGCCTCAATGCCACCCTGTGCCTGGCACCCTGTCGCAGGGTCTGAGGCCATACCCTGGCAAGCAGGGAGAGAAGGTCGTATGGCAGACCCTGCTGGTGTCCTTGTGTGGCTGTGTGTTCGGGGGTGGGGGGGGCAGGGACTTCAAGGTGTGTGCTTGTGTGCGTGTGCGTGTGTGCTTGTGAGCATGTGTAGGTACACTTTCCAGGACCCGGGTTGGACTGGCCTGTGGTCATAGCCAGCGCTTGGGGACAAGGGTTCAGAGATGGCAATCCTGTGGAGCTAAGTGCCAGAGTATTATGTGCTCGCCTGGTCCCACCCACAGCAGGTACTTCCCAAGTCCCTGTCACGGTCTGTCCTTGACTAGCTGTGGAGGAAGCACTACCTCCCCAGTCTCCAGCCACCCTCCCCAGGGTCCTAGATGTCTCCTTACTGTCACTAAGGGCTGTCATGTGCTGTCCCACAGGCACTTGCTGGCTTCCTCCCCCACACCCCGTCCCCTCACAGCAGTGACGTGCTACCCTGACAGCTCAGACCCCTTTTCCAAATATCAGTAGCCTCCTTAATTTCCAGCCAGCTTTTTCCAGTCTACTAGCCCCACCCTGGATAAGTGGACTAGGGCCACTGGACACCTCAGAGCCACCCTGCGCTCCGGGACAGCCCAGGTTTCCTTTGAGGCTGGTTTGCCTTCCAAACCAAGTTCTCCCCTGGTTGCTGTACCCCCACTCCACCCCAGCTCCTGCTGCAGAGGAAGTCACAGCCAGAGGGGAAGGGTCTCCAAGCCGTGCAAGGGAGAGAGGCAGGCAGAGGCATCTCAGGAGTCCTCAGAGGGGAGCCAGAGGACCCCGAGCGGCCACCCCCACCCCTGCCTGCTGGGGTCCTGCTGAAGACGAGGTGGCCCTGCTCTGCTGACCTTTCCTCTTTTATTTGGGACTTGAGCTTCTGCATAAGGTGGGATGGACCAATGGCAGCTGACACCGGGGGCACCGCGTCTCTGCATGTTAACGCGCGGGTGCTGGCTCAGAGGCGGGGGCTCCTGAGCAGGGGTGCTCCCGACAGAGGGCGCTGGGGAGCTGCCACAAAGATACCAGATCCCCCACGTGTGCTGGAGGGCACCCGGGCACGACAAGGGGAGGGGAAGCTGGAGAAAGCAAACCCAGCCCAGCCTCGTGATGCAGAGCTGTTATCCCAGCACTCCGGGAGGCTGAGGCAGGAAGGTTGCAAGTTCGAATCCCATCCGGGCAGCTTAGCAAGGCCCTGTCTCAGAACCAAAAATTTGAAAATGGTCTGGGGATATAGCTCTGTGGGAAGGCCTTGGGCTTGAGCCCCAGTGCCACATACACAAAGCGAAAGCATTATCTGGGAGGACCCCACCCTCCAGGGTCACGCCTGGCCACAGCCCCTAGGGGAGGAAGAGAGGGTACTGTGGAAGGGGCTTATTCAGGGTCACACCATGGACTTGGCTTTACCGGGGCCAGAGAACTGGGGTGCTGGAAATAGAGCAGAGGCTCTCCCCTGCCCTTCCTAGGATATCCAGGTCTCCTTAGGCAGACAGCTTGGTGGCTGGGAAGGGGCTGGGGCTGCAGCTGGCAGGACCCCAGAGCGTGTCCAGGCCGCCTTATTTTGCTTTAAAGAGTGCGGAATAATCAACTGTTGTGGCTGTGGTATTGTGGGAGTGTGCGTGTGTGTGTGTGTGTGTGTGTGTGTGTGTGTGTGTGTGTGTGTACATGTGCGTGTCCATCCCTGCTCAGCAAGGCATGGGTCGGGGAGTGACAGCCCCCCGCCACTGCCTGCACCAGCCTGGTCTGGCCTGCCTGGTGGCCCAGGGGTGCGCGTGAGGACGCTCGGTGGCAGCCAGGAATGTTAATGGGGCCGGGCACTGCGAGAGCTAAATTTAGAAGCCCAAACCGAGAAGGTGAATGGTGCTCTCCTTCGCAGCAGCAGCAACCAGGTTGCCACTGCACCGCGGCCCTGTCCCAGTAACTTGGCGGGCGCTTCAGGGTTCACGCCAGCCTCTTCCTGGAGGCCACCCCACAACCCCAGACACCAAGACCCCAGGCCGGCCTCAGACCTAGCCTCCCCCCACCACCACCACTCACGTCACTGGTGGCTGACAACCTTGCCCTGCGGGATGCCGCCCCCACCATCTGGGGGTGGTGACGTGGCCAGTGTGACGTGGCCAGGCGCCTGAGAGCCGTCTGTTTCTGGGAGCCAGGCCAGAGGCTCAGGAAACAGGCAGAAAGGACAGGCCTGTACCTGGGGCCAGGCCCGAGGTACACGTTGTGCTGGCAGGCCTGTCCCAGAGCCTGCGGGGGCTGGACCCTCACAACGGTGGTGCCCCGTGTGGGCCTTAGACCTTGCTGGCACCACTAGGCTCTGGTCTCCTCCCTCCCCTGGGGTGCACTTCCCAGGAGATGAGGGGGACCCAGTCCAGGCCCGGGAGTGACCCTGCAATCTCCCCACAGGGCAAACGCTACCAGAACTCCCTGGAGACAGTGGGCACGCCAGACTCAGGGCGTGGACGCAGCGAGAAGAAGGCCATCAAGTAGGTGCCAGGCTGCCAGTTTGGGGGCACGTGGTGGCCCAGATGGGAGGGGTCCTGCCTTCGTCCCGCGCTGGCCATGCCCGCAGTCTGTGTCCCCTCACTACTCAGGCCAAGCATTCCGCCTCCTCAACTCCCAGCGCTCAGCGTGACCTCAGGACTCCCCTTTCCTGCCCCCAGACCCTCCTGAGATTCAGAGCCCCTGACCCCTCCTCTGGCTGCCTGTGCCCTGCCCTCGCCCTGGCCGCCGCCCCTCCTCCCAGCCCCCCAGCGCACACTGTCTCCTGTTCCAAAGCATCCTTATGTGCCAAAGGAGACACGAAGCGGGACAGGGGAAACTTGGGGACCCCTGCAGCCTCAGCTGGGCCTCACAGGAACCAGAGCCACGGGGAGAGGCCCTGTCCTGTGTCCCCCACTGAACTCTGGGAGCCCTCCGTCCATGGGCAGGTCTCCTTCCCAGCCCCACAGACTCCAGACCATGGTGGCCCGCTCTCAGCGTAGGGTCCCGGTAGACTCCAGGAGAGGCCCCACCCATTCGGTTGGAGCTCGGGCCCAAGCTCTGGGCATGGGGCTTTTTCTGGAGGGTTCTGTGCCCTCATCTTCCTGCCCCGCAGCCCTCCTTCGACTCAAGGCCTGCTGCTGCCCTGCTCCCAGCCCCTGCTGCCCCTTTCTGCAACCCTGCCCTGCACATCTCTCTCCCCCTCCTTACCACCCCTACTCCAAAGGGACCCCTCCTCTGTTTTCCTGTGCGTCCTGACCCTGCTTGGAGCCTTCTCAGAGGCTACGGGTGTGCCTGGGGCACGGCGGGAGTGGAGGAAGGAGTGGGCCGGCTGCTGGCGGTGGGAGGAGGCCGCGGGGAGTCTTTGAAGCCGAGCTAGGCTGAGCTGTGAGCTCTCTGGTCTTCAAAGCCAGGAGCTCACAGGTCTCGGGGCTGGTGCATAGCGAGGCCCTCACCCCACCCTCTGCTGGCAGGAGGGAGGGACCGTGTGGGTGGAGCAGGTACCATTTCCAGGCTGCGCCTTGGCAGCCCTGTGCAGGGCAGGGACCTGTCTCTCAGGCCCCCGTCCCTGCCTGGATGGGAGTGTCTGCCATGGGACTAGGAGTCTTGGAGGGGCTCTAAAAGGGCATGGGTTCCCCTCCAGGGGGCTGGAGGGCTGCAGGGCAGGGCAGGGTCTGTCAGCCTGTGACCCGACCTCCGAGGGCTCACTAGGACGAGGGGACAACAGAGCTGGGTAACCACTTCAGCCCACCACACTGGCCCAGCCTGTCCCAGGCTACTGGGCTGTGACCCTCTCTGCCCAGAGAGGAAGTCACTGCTGCCATGTGTTGCCCCCAGCCCAGGACTCAACATTTATTTACTGTACAACTCCCACAAACCTAGCCTTCTCCCCCCAGGGCCATCTTGTCAGCACCTGGTTAGCTGTGTCCCTCAGGGTCTCCTCAGACGTCTCCCTCAGAGGCCTCCATGCGCCATAGTTTATTCCCTGAATCAAGGTTCCAAAGCCAGCCAAGTTTGAGAAACACTGTACACTGTGTCCCTTTCACCAGTACTGAGAGCCATCCGCAGGCTAAAGACTCTGATAAGTTCTACAGTACATGAACCAGTTTTTCCCAGACTTCTTTATTTAAAGGTCATCTTGTCTCATAATGTATTGGAAACTCAGGGACCCTGGTGCTCCCAGAACACAGGCTGGGAAACCGGCCTGACGGTGAGCCTGCGTGGGCCTCTCGCCCCAGGACCTCGGGGTGGTGGGCTGGAGGAATGCGGAGAGATGGCCACCTGCCAGCTCTGTCTCTGTCACACCAACACAAGGAGTCACCTCTGTGGTGCTGTGCCGAAAGGAAGCTAATGGCCTTTCTGCTGATAATGGTGGGGTCTTTCCCTGGGACCCACCTGCTCCCCAACCCTGGCCCTGCTGCCCCTGTGGAGTGACTCAGGGCCTGGGCTCTGGACATCACGCAGAGTCTTTGTTGTGGGGGTTTCCAGTTTCTGTTGGACAGTCACAGACCCTGTGTGCACCAGGAAGGCCTGAGGCGGCCGCCGTCCCACCCGGGCCTCTGGTGGCTGCTCAGCCCCTCTCTGCCCCCTCTCGTGGCCCCAAGTCTGAAGCTGAGAGTCAACATCAGGATCAGACTCTGGGGGAGGGAAGCAGGTCCCCAAGAACATGCTTGCCAGACTGTCAGGGGCGTGCCCCCATGCCACCCCCACTGTGCCCACCTTGGCCAGAGACTGCGCGGCAGCTCCCCCGCCCCTGGACCTCCCGAGCCTCCCCCTCCTTCCCAGCAGCCCCGCCAAGGCCCAAGCAGCTTTAGCTGGGTGGGCGCTGCCTCTGCCTCCCCATTCTCCCAGCCCTGCTACTCAGGGCCCAAGGACCCACCATGCTGGTCGAGTCCCCTGGCTTTGTTCTCTGGGGTCTCTAGACCACCCCCGTACCCACCCAGCCTTCCACCAACACCCATAAAGAAGTTCCCAAATTCTCTCCCCTAAAAACTCCACTGCTTCCCGTACTCTCTGTGCCACCCCACTGGAGAAGTGCCCGTCACGGAGCAGGAGGTGGGGACAGCGGGGCAAGGGTCCCTTCCAAGGCCAGCAGCTCTGCCTCAAAAAGAGACGGGGCCAGGGAGGGGCCGCCCCAGCTGGCAAGCTCGCAACACTGCGAGCTCCCATCACCCCCACCCAGACAAAGGCCTGGAGACCCCCACGGCCGTGGTGGTCCTGGGGTTGGGGTTGCTCAGAGGCTGCAACCTTCTCGGGGGCCCAGCCCTGAGTCTCACGGGGATGCCCCCGCCCCCACTCCCCGGCCCCTGGGAGCCCAAAGAGAAAGGAGTCCAGGGAGTCCCTTAGGACAACGCAAGGCCAAGGACAGCGGCAGGCTGGGCTGCCCAGGAGCGGTCCCATGGAGAAAGGCAGGAAGCTGGAGAGCCACCCATCTTCTCCCTAGACGGGCAGGGACACTGAGGCCGGGGGACCGGGCCAGCTGCTGGCCACCAGCTCAGCTCGACTTTCCAACTCCTTCTAGCGGCAAGCAGCACCTTCCCGTCTCCCGTCTCCCGCGCCACCCACCGCAGGCAGGCCTGGGCTCGGCCCCTGCCCCCTTGATCCGGCCAGCCTGGCTGGCCCAGGGTGCCTGCCCGCCCCGCCCCCGCTCTGCCTCTTGCTGCGCTACTACTCCCAGGCCAGCCCTCCACGTGGAGGTGCGTGTGCGCGCATGGGCGTGTGTGTGTGCGCGCATGGGCGTGCCTGTGCGCGGCACCTGCTCTCTTCCTCCTGCAGGAGCCGACCTGAGGCCCTCTGGCCCGCAGGACAGCCGGCCCGGCCTCTGCTCCCATCTCCCTGTCTTCTCCCCTCTCTCTCTGCCCCTCCAGCGACCTAGACAGAGACTTTTGGAATAACAATGAAAGCACAGTGCAGCAGAAATGGAGCTCCTACCCTCCCAAGGAGTTTATCCTAAACATTTCACCCTACGCCCCTTATGGCGACCCACGACTGTCCCTCAAGTGAGTGACTTTACCTGGTTTGATCATACTACACGTATCCGCGCACGCCCTCCCCTCCCCGCCCCCGCCCTCCCGGCCCCCCACTTCCCTCCCAGGCCCCCATGGGCAGGCCGGCCATGGAGACGAGCAACCCCGCCTGCCCCTCCCCTGCCCAGCCCCCTCCGGCCCCTGCCCGCCCTCCCCTGGCCCGGGCCAGCCACGCAGGGGCCCACCCCACCCTGCGCCCGCCCGCCCTGAGCAGTCAGGATGGGGTTGCCCGTTTCGGTCCCTCCCCGTGCGGCTCGCTTCTTCCTCCCCTGCGTGCTGCTGCCCTGGCTGCTGGAGGTCGGTGGCGGTGGTCGGTGCGGTGGCGGTGGCGGTGGTGGCGGTGGTGATGAACTCTGACTAACTCGGCTTTCTCTCTCTCCCTGCCTGGGGCCTCCCGGCCTGGACAGCCCGCTCTTCCTCCGTCGTTAACCCTCGTTGTCCTGTGGGATAGAGTTGGAGGTGGCTGCCCTCCCCCACCCCCGCCGCCCCGGCCGGCGGTGGGGAGGGCCCCCCTCCATTGTCGTGGTGCGTTGCTCTCCAAACCCAGCCCGCCCGGCCCGCTCTCCTCTGCAGGCTCGCTCCTAACCCGTTCGCAGTGCTGACGTCTCTCTCTCTCTCTCTGTCTGTCTCCTGTCTGTCCGTCTCTCTCCTCTTCCTCTCTCGCTGTCTCTCTCTTCCTTTTATCTGTGGTGTTTCTCCGCTCCCACCCCTCGCCCCACCTGCGCCCGACCTCTCTCCCACGCCGCCGCCCTGGCGCCCACTGGCCGGCTCCAGTGGCACCCTTCTGTCCGGCGCCCGCGTGGCCGCCGCTGCGGGGCTGGCGGTGGAGCGGGAAGGCCGGCTGGGGGAGAAGCCAGCGCCGGTGCCGCCGCCTGGAGAGGACGCCTTGAGAAGCGGCGGGGCTGCCCCCAGCGAGCCGGGCAGCGGTGGCAAGGCCGGGAGAGGCCGCTGGCGGACGGTGCAGAGCCACCTGGCCGCGGGGAAGCTCAACTTGTCCAAGTGAGTGATGGCACCCACGGCCGCTGGAGCCGGGAGCGCAGGCCTGCCCCACCAGGGCGGCAGTGGGGCCCCGCACCGCTGCTGCCGCCCCCAGAGGTGCCATCCTCGGCCCCTGGCTCATCCCATCCCTTCACGAGACTCTCCCGCCGTCCTCGCCATCGGACACAGCCATGTCAGCCCCTGGCGGCGGCCCCATCTGCCTCCGCCTCTGCCAGGGCCCGGGACATGCCATCCTCTGCCCCAGCGCAGCCTCCTTTCCCCTTGAACCATCCCATCCTCTTCGTGGCTGCCCGTTTCAGCCCCAGGCCGTCCTACCCGGGCCTTTCCTCCTTCAGCCTGCAGGGGCCCTAGACCTAGCACTGACCCATGCCATTGCGGACCACTGGTGACTCCACTGCTTGTCCCAGTCTTGCTTGTGCCATGACATCATTGTCTGCCATAGTGGTCCACCTGTGAGTGGCCATCGGGCTGCCCTGCCAGCATACCTCATCTCGGCCATCAACACGCTGTCCTAGCCTTGATCAGCAAGCTGTCCCACCACCAGCTGCTGAGGTCGGGTTTCCTTGGAAGCTGGAGCCCCAGGTGGCTTCTTTTCCCTGAGGGCAGAATGCTGTCTGGACAGCACACGGGAGAGCTGCCCTTTTTAATGGCTTCCTGGGCTTGGTGGCTATTCCCACGTTTGTGTGATGGACACAGTGTTGGCCCTGTTTTCCAGAGATGCTGTACCCCAGCCCAGCTCATGAGGCAGCCTTCTGAGAAGCTTCTGGACCCCCACAAGGGCCCTTTCAGTCGTAGGTCCCTAGAACTGTGGCTGTGCTCACCCATCGTGATGTGGGTGCCACCCACTCTCGGTGGCTGCCACGGCCCCGTTGCTGTCCCTGTAGTGGTCTCCCTCAGCCCCGCGTAGTGGCCTGGCCCTCCCGGCTCTTCTGAAGGCCCCTGCCAAGCCCCTGAGGGCCACCAGGCTGAGCCCTTTTTGCTCATGGGGCTTGCACGACTGCAAGTCTGCTTCTACACTGACATCTGACCTCAGGAAGGTCCCGTAGGAAGCCCCACACCTTACCCAAGAGCTAAGTCCCATGCCCTGCCCTTCCCAGGCTGCCCGGCCTGTCAGCAGGCTGTCTAGGCCTCCGTGCCCTTCACTGGCTCCAGGCCTGGAGGCACCAATTTTACTTTCCTGAGACTGAGAGGTTGTAAATTGGACTAACTTTGGATGCGATAGGAAACCAAACTGAGGTCAGCTGGGGAGGAGGTGGCCACTAGCGTGGTGCTTTCCCTCTGCCTCTCCCTGCCCTGGGGAGCTGGGCGCTCGCCTGGCTGGCTGGCCCGGGCCTGCCCTGGTGAGGACCCAAGTCCAGGCCCCTGAGTCAGACGAGGTCGCTGCCCTTCCAGGACCCCAGCTAGAGCCACGTGTGCTCTGCTTTCTTCTGTCTTTCTCTTTTGTTCTTTCTTTACTTTATTCTGTGGCTTTTCTTCTCTCTCTCTCTCTCTCTCTCTCTCTCTCTCTCTCTCTCTCTCGCCCTCCCCCCCCTCTCTCTCTTTCTCCCCCACCTCCCTACTCGCAGGGGCAGCCTAACTGTTGTCTTTTGGTTCCCAGGATAGGCTCAGGGTTTGGGTGAAGCAGAGGTCTGGCTGCTGTGGTGAACGTAGCTCCCAGGGCCCCGGTCCCCACTCTGCTCCCGGGGCCCTAGACCTGATACTGGTAAAGCTTTCTCAGGAAAGGGCCGAGTAGGGAGGATACAAACTTTGCAAACCAGCTGGCTTCCTCACAGCTCAGCCTTGACATTGGAGCAGAAAAATGACTGTCGATGGTCCACAAACCAATGCCACAGGCCGTGTTCCACTAAGACTTTATTTACAGGCCACATCTGGCTCCAGGCCAGTTTGCCACCCCTGCCCTAGATGGTTGGACTCGGAGACAGAGGGGAGGCCCAGTGGAGGATCGGAGCCCGTGAGGCCCGGTGCCAGCCCTAGGATGCCGTAAGGGTGGCCTGTCTCTGGCTCTGCTTACAGCATGCACCGCGATCTCTGGCCAGGGGAACCAAAGACTCCTGACTCCAATTCCAAGCCTTGTTACAGGTGCCAGGATCGCTATTCCCCACGCCAGCCTGCAGAAGTCCCCACAGCTACTCTGGGGACAGACTCCCATTTTACAAAGAAAGAGACTGAGGCCCCGGGAGGTAGAGCCCTTGTCCAGAGCCCTCCATTCGTTAGCGGTGGTCCTTCTGACCCGGTACTGCCCTGCCCACCCAGTCCTGTTTCCTCTCGGCACTTGCTGCTTCCCAGCGTTTCACAGAAATGCCAGTGGCCTGTGGCATGGAACCCTAGCAGATGCACAAAGACAGGACAGTCACCCGTCTGTCAGACAGGGCCAGGCGACCACAGGACGCTTCCGCCGCGGGGTGGTTCCTGAGGCCTCAGGGAGGAAAAGACGAGCTCATTTCTGGGAGAAGGCTGAGCTGGATCGGGGGCAGGTGTGGCCACACGGCGGAGCCCTGTGGGCCCGGAGGCGACCTCCTCCTCCCATGTGAGCAGAGCAGAGAAGCTGCCCCCACCCCCAACACACGCACATTAGTAGGCCAGCCCTTGCTGGCCTGGATTTCCTCTGTCTCCAAAGGACGGTCACACTCACAACACAGAGGCCCTGTCTCCTCCCGTGCCGATAGCACAGGCAGCCGCCGGGCCCCAGGACGCGCCTTCACCACGCAGCCCCTGCCGCAGCTCCCGTGGCTGCTCAGAGCAGCAGAGAGCAGACGAGGCGGCTAGACACTAGGGGCTCCGGGGTGGATTGGGTGGGGGTCGACTTGGGGCCCGGGCGGGCGCAGCCACCCACTGGACAACGCCGCCCCGATGGAGGCCTGGAGAGGTCCGGCTGAGCGAGCCCTGCGCTGGGGCCTCCCGGCCGTGGCCCTCGGCTTCTTCCTCTTCCACTGGGATCCCTTCACCTGCTTCTCCTTTCTTTCCTCTGCCCCGCCTGCCCCAAGTCTCGAGGACTCCGCCCTGTCCACGACCACTACCCTTGAGTCTGTCCCCAGCTCCGTGGGAGAGCCGAGGTGCCAGCGACCCCGCACTCTGGTGCGGCAGCAGAGCCTCCAGCAGCCCCTGGGCCAGCGCCAGCGTGGCCGGCAGTCCGGCCCGCCCACCACCAGCCAGAGCCTGGGCCAGCTGCAGGCCCACGCAGCCCCGGCATCCCAGGGCCGGGGCCAGGCCCGCCTGGGAACCTCTGCCGGCTCCAAGTACCGGGCGGCTGGGGGCCGCAGCCGCTCCAACCCGGGCAGCTGGGACCACGTGGTGGGGCAGATTCGAAACCGAGGCTTGGACGTGAAGTCCTTCTTGTAAGTCCTCCCCATGAGTGGGCTGCCCCTCCCCGCCCAGGCCCCCTTCCCAGATCTTCTCGCGTGCCACTGTGGGTCTTCTGTGTCCTCGGCAGGGTGCCAGGCAAGCTTGGCAGCCCCTTAGCTCCGTAGGCTCCTGCCTGAGCCCCAGCCCTGTGCCTCTGGGGCTCAGAGAAGCCCCGTGGAGACATTAGCCAGTACTGCAAAGGTCCTAGGTCTGTCACTGCATCTCCAGGGCCATGTGCCCCTCACCTGGGTCACCTCCACTCTGTAACCCGACTTTGCTGGCCTTCAGGCCCTGTGCTTCCTCCCCGCCCCCCACCTGCCCTGTGTTGCTGCCGCTGGCCCTGGCCCTGTCTCTCTGATCTTCTGTAGCCTTGGCATCAGGGCCTCCCCATCCTCCCAGAAGTGGCCCATCCCCTGAGGACAGACCTAGGACACACCCCCACAGCTTCCACTGGTGGCTCTTGACTCAGAGCCTTCCCAAGTGCCAGGCTCAGAAGCCAGGCCTACCCTCCCCACACCTAGCCTTCACTATGTGCTCCCAGCCCTGCGTGCGCTGGAGCCCCCTCCCCAGGGTCCTCACAGTCAGAGACCAAGACAGGTGTGGCCAGATCCCTAGTATCGTCAGTTAACCTAAGCTGCTGCAGACTTGGGGGTCACTCTCTCTGCCCAGGCCCTCCCTGGAGTCATTTACCAGAGGCTGGCACAACGGGATGGGAGAGAAGGGGAAGAGGAATTCCAAGTCCAGAGTCCAGCTCCCAGGCAAGATGCAGGATTTGGGAGGCCAGCAGTCATGTGCCCGGGAAAGGCCAGCTGCCCGTGGCATGTCAAAACATGCTGCCGGGACTTCTGTTGGCAAAGAGAAGCTGTGTACGTGGTGTCCCTCAGTGTCTGCACAGGACACCTGGCAGAGCCCCTGTCCCCATCCCTTGGGCAGCAGAAGGCTCTGGAATGCATGCCCAGCCCTGGAGTAGGCTGAGGAGGCTGAGGACTTTGGTTATACTGGGGCCTGAACAGAGTGGCAGGCCTATGGGCCGCCACCCCTCTGCCTGCCTGACCCCCAGCAGCTCGTGCACAACTGCCCCTTACTTCTGTCCTCCCAGCTGTCAGGCAGGGTCAGGGCCTGTGCCCAGGCGTCCCCAGCTTCAGGTGGAGCCCTGGATCCCAGCCCCTCACTGCCCACCACCCTCCTTATCAGCTAGGATGTGAGAAGAGAGTGTCATTGCTGTGCCAGCACCCTGTGCCCACACCCCGCCCCTGCAGTGTGCGCCCCACCGCTTCTGCGCTCGCCCCACCTCCCTCCGTCCCTTCCAACAGACAGTGGCAGACTCTACCCTAAAGGCCCAGGATAAATATTTTAGGCTTTGCAGGCCACATGTGGTTTCATCACTTTTATTTTTTTGAACAGCCCTGTAAAAAACGTTAAAAAAAAATAGATTTTAGCTTCTACAGAAGCAGGCCACGTGCCATAGCTACTGACCCACGCCCTGCAGTCTGGCTGCCGCGCTCTGCGCTGGTCGTCCCTCACGCTCAGGCCCCTGCAGGACCCATCTGCCCACCGTGACCCCTCCCATGGGGCCAGCATTCCCTTGGGCCTCTGTCCCTTGAAGAGAATCACAGGGGTGTTCACTGGTCAAAGCCTGTTTTTAAAAAGGGCGAAAAGCACATTGAGAAACGCATTAACCTAGGCAGACATGCTGTTCTGGACAGCCCACCCCCCACTCCGCCTGCTCTGGGGCAGCCCAGTGGAGCCAGCTTGGAAGGGGCACTGTGGGACGGGTGCCACAGAACCCAGAAGTCGCCCTGAGGGAAGGGCTGACGCCAGCACGGTGGTCAGCCTGGAACGGCTGTGCCCGGGCCAGAGGTACAGAGAACCACCGCAGCCACGTGTGTTCTGGGCATCGCTCGGACCCAGCGGCATCTCCCATTTTCCAAGACTCAAGCGGCCGGCTCTTGCCCTGGGTGCCCGTTCTCTGCTCCCGGAGCCTCTTGCTGCCAGTCCCTGGAGATGAGCCCAGCAGGCTCTTGCCTTTCTTCAGTGGCTGAAGTGACAGCGTCCAGCCCGCAGGACCCACCCCTTCTGCAGCATTCTGCCGGCTCACCATCCCCCCTCTTCCCCGGGGCTGTTCCTGGGACACACTGTCATGTCTGCCCTGGATGCGGTGTTGGGGTGAACGCTGCAAAGCTCCCAGAGGAACGCTCCCGCTCACCAATGCTCTGTGTTCTCCTGAAAATACCGGCGACCCTGGCACTGCCCTTGCTGTGCAGTCCTCCACGGGTGCTGTGCCGCAGGCGTGGGTCCTGAGCGCCCGGCCTCCCGACTCTTCTTGCTGCCCAGCTCAGCTGGGCCGTGCCAACCTCCATGCCATCCTGCCAAGACACCGCCAGGCCTTGCCGGGTTCCTGCCTATGGCTTCACCGTTGGTTTCTGGTGCTTCTCCAGTGAAAGGCCCTGACTGGACCTGGAGGCCTCGGTGGCCGCTCCTGATCTCTAGAATGGGGGGACACTGGACAGGACCGCTGTGCCAGAGGCACCTCCGTGCTGCTCCTGCGGGCGGTTGTCCGGTAGCCTGGAGGAGCCCCACCTCAAGGACACCCACTTGGCTGTGACCAGGGCTGTCTAATGGGAACCGTGTACAGGCGTGCATACTCCTTGGACTCCAGAACTTTCTAAGCTCCTCCTTCTGGGCCCAGACCCCCATGCACAGCCACCATTTCCATGTAGGACAGCGATGTGCCCCGTCCTCTCCCAGGCACCAAGAGGGCCAGGGCCACCTCAGCAGGGACACGTCAGCTTTGCAAGTCTCCTGTGTCCCAGGGCCAATGCCTCGTGCCCCCCAGCCTCTCCTTATGCCCCCTTGGGACCATCTTTGCCACTGACCGTGTCCTGGGGGCTCTGCCAGCCCTTCCTCGTGGCACTCCAAGCGTCCTGCTCCTGGCCTGTGGCAGTGGGTCTCAGGCCCTGGCCGCCACGCCCCTCCTCCCCGCTCTGTCCCTCAACTGTTGGCGGTGCTGAAGTGTGGCTTCTTTCCTGCAGGGCCGGTTTCTTACGCTGTTCTCTTCTCTCTCTTTGTCTCTGTCTCTGTCTCTCCCTCTCGCCCCTTCCCCTGCCCATGGGGCCTCCTCGCCTCCCCGGCCGGCGGGACGCCCACCCTGGGCAGGGAAGGCCGGATGGTGGTGCTATCCTTGGTCTTAGGGCTTTCGGAGCAGGATGACTTTGCCAATATCCCTGACCTGCAAAACCCAGGAACCCAGCAGAACCAGAACGCTCAGGGGGACAAGAGGTAGGCGCTCGAGCGAGGCCGCGTGGCGGCGGCGGCGGCAGCAGGAGGAGGCACGGAGGGGCCGCCGCAGCTGGACGTGGTGGCGGCGGGACCAGCCTCCCTGGGCCCATGAGGGGCCGTCCTGGACCATTCTGGATCGAGCCTGCTCCCCGCGTGCCCGCCCTGCCTGGAGCAAGCCCAGCCTCCTTGGCCCATCTCCTGCTTGGCTCTGTCTGCCGCCTCTGCATCTTTCATCTCTGCCCCCCCCACCCCGAAATCCCTGTTTCTCTGGGGGTTGGTGGCTGAGGGGATGTCAGGGACTGGGCTCCAGCCCTTGTCCCTCATCCCCCTCCCCAATTCCCTCTGGCCTGGAGGCCTGCCAGGCTGCTTCTGATAAAGGGGTGGGGAGGAGAGGCCTGGTGCCCAGAAGGGAGCCCCTGAGCCCAGCGTCAGGAGGGGCGGGGCGGGGCGGGACTGAGGGCCATCGAGGCCTGGATCTGCCTCCTCCCTGTCACCACTAGAGTCCTCCGGACCCTACAGAGAGCTGGGAGACCCTGTGGCCACCACTGGGCAGGGGCCACGCACTTTTGTCCCTCAGCCTCTGGGACTGCAGGGGAGCAGCCCCGCTGCCCACTGCAGTGAAGGCAGGGCTGAGAAAGGGCTGCGGGCATCCCCCGGGAGCCTTCCTCACCTAGCCGGCTCCTACTCTGCCTGGCCTCAGTTCAGGCCAACCTCACATTCCTGAGTGGGCTGTCACCTTCAGCATGATAGGGTCTGTTTCTCAGGAGACCCGGTGGCCCACGAGCCAGCATACCCGCCTCCTTCCTAGCCCTGATCCTGCCGAGCCTCCCTCTGCAACCGTGCGCAGATCCCAGCTCCCCGTGGGCCTCAGCTATGCCTCTCACGTGAGGTGCTGGCAGGGTGACCTCTGAGGACTGGCCCTCCAGCCCAGGAGTGCTAGGCTTCTGATGAAGCCGTGGCCCTCAGACCGGGTACAGTGGATCTAGGGAGGCTGAGGCAGGAGGATTACCGTGCTTCAGCAGGAGCCCCTGGTGCTCATCTGGGGCAAGAAGGCCGGTCCCAGGCTACTGCCAGGGGCTCAAGGGACAGGCTAGAACAGGCGGATGGGCCGAGGCTCTGCTGGCTCACGGCTTCTCCAGTGGCTTCTCGAAACCAGCCCTCTCATTTCTCCCCTGACCCAGAGTCCACCTCGCATGCCAGTGGTGGCCAGGGTCCTCAGGCAGTGGAGGGAGAGCGGGATGGGCTCTTTCAGAGCCGTGCTTGGGGACCAAGGGAGGAGAGGACCCGCATTGCCCACCCACCAGACCGCACAGCAGCCCTGGCTGCTCAGAGCAGGGCCAGAGGCAGCCAGAGGCCGCAGGCAGAGAGGGTGAGAGCCCCGCATATGTGCTGAGATTTGGGCCGGGCAGGAAGGGCTGGGCACTGGGGAGCGGGTGCTGGCTGGAAACAAGATTTCACGTCACCCGCGGTCATAACCAACTCCATCTTCACCCCAGCCTGTTTTCACTTCCTCTGCACTCGGGTCTCACTCTGTATTTTAACACCTCCATCCTTTCTGATCATGCCTTCCCAGGAAAGGTGGCAGGTGGAGGTAGAGGCCTGGCCCTCACCCTACCCAGCCTGGCTTCCTGAGGACACTTGCCGCCATCTCCAAGATATATCTACCTGTCCTGGGTACCCCGTCCCACAGCCCCGCCTCCTCCCTCAGGGTCCCCTGTCCCCAAGCTTGGCATGGGCTCCTTAAGGCCCCAGCCACTGGGCCTTGGGGCCTCCTCGCCCGCTGTTGCCAGCTTTGCCATCTGGACACAGGGTCGGCCCTTTGGCCCGCTGGTACCTACCCTGGCCTGTTAACAGCAGGCCTGTGGGAGATGGCCAGGTGGGGAAGCAGAGCCACACCAGCTCCCAGGGTAAGGGTGTGCCCAGCAGGCCTCAGGAGGGTGTGAGGACCCACACTGGAGGCGCCTAGGCCACCTCCTGGTGGTCCTGAGACCCATCCTCCAGATCCCCCAGCCCCTGGGCCTCAGCCTTGGGCCGCAGGTGTGCTCAGCCAGGAGGGGAGTGGCCAGCCGGCTTCGGCCCGCCCCGTGCCCTCTTTGCCCGACCCTGCCTGCCTCGTGCTCTTAGCCATCCATCGCATCGCTCCTGGGATCCAAATGGTTCCACCGTGGCCCGCGCCCAGCAGGGGCAGGGCCCGGCCACGCCATCACTCGCCTCCCGAAGCCACATGCCCCTTCTGCCCATGTGTATGCCCTGCCTCCTCTCTGCCTCCCTCGTTGGCCGCCTCGCTCTTGTCCCCTCGTCCACTCGGCAGCCTCTTCACACGCTCCTGACTAACCTTCCTTAGCCCCGCCTCTCTCCTCTCTCTCTCTGTACTCCTCCATCTGCTCCTCACAGGGCTGCCCCTGGGCCGGTGACGGGCCCCTGGCCTTCCCTCTGTCTCTCCCTGTGCCTCCGCCTCTCTGTCCTGCGACCTCCGACGGCTTCAGTGGGGCTGACATCCTTCCCAGGCTGCTTTGCAGCTGTGCTGACACTGGCGTGGCCAAAATAACTCAACTTTCTCATACCTCCAGCAGTCAGTCCCGCGCTCTCCTCCTCTCTGCTCTATTTTTAACCTGACTTTACCTCTCCAGCTATTTCAGCTACCTCTTCCTCCCGTGCCTGTCTGTGTGAGCACGTGGCCACGCCTGTATGTACGTGTGTGTGAGGCTGTGGGCGAGGGGAGGGTGGGGGGGCTCTCAGCGTGAGCGTGGTGTGTGCACCTGGTCACCAGCGCACCTGTCTCCAAATCTGCTCTGTGCTTCCCCTTCCTGGGGGGTCCCCGTGGACCCTCACCTTGGCATGACCGGGTTCCCTGTGTGGGGCATCGTGGGGAGGTCTGTACGCCTGTCATGGGGCGTGTCGTCTTGGCTGCACCATGTCCTGCTTGAGCCTGTGCCGCTCTCCCCTGTCCCTCTGGGGCCCTGATGTGTGTTTGTGTGTGTGTGCGCGTGCGCTCGTGTCTGGGCACGCACGCCCTGCTGTGGGATCCAGTGACTCCCACCAGGGCTTGCGTGCTCTGTGCATGCCTGCCTGTGCCTGTCGTGGTCGCTGTGTGCCAGTGGCAGTCGGACCTGGGGCCTGGTGCGTGTCCAGCCTGTGGTGCCAAGCTCGTGCCTCTGCACGAAGTTGTTCGTCCCAGCCTGCTGTAGCCTTAGCTGAGGGTGCCCTGCTCTTCCGGATGCATCTTCCCACCTCTCTCCCTCTGCACGGGTGCCCAGCCTGGTCCCAGGCAGGCTTTAGGGCCCTGTCTGCATCCACGCTGAGTGGAGTGGAGACCAGTCCCAGCTTCCTGGGAGCGGCGTGGAGCTGCATGCACGGGGCTGTGTGGGAGTGCCATTTCCCTCAGGCCTGGGTGGCAGCTCATCTCGTGTGCCCCCTGGGCAGGCAGGGCAGGGCCCGGGAGCATGGGTGGGGCAGAGGTTCTGTACCCCGCGATGGCTGCTAAATCTAAACAGGCCTACGTTAAATAAACCGGAAGAGCCAGGCATGGTGCCGCACGTCTACAGTCCCATACACAGGGCTACAGCAGGAGGATTACACGTTCCAGGCCTCATCTCAAACATATACATACATATATATATTTATTTGTTTTTATTTTTATTTTTTTGAGAGGGGAAGTTAAGTGTGTGGCTCAGCAGTTCGAGTACTTGCCTAGCAAGCTTAAGGCCCTGGGTTTGATTCCCCAGCACCACTTAAGCCGAGTGTGGTGGCACACGCCTGTCATCCCAGCACTTGGAAGGCTGAGGCAGGAGGATGGCTGTGAGTTTGAGGCCAGCCTGGACTACATAGTGAGTTCAGGACCAGCCTTGACCACAGAGTGAGATCCTGGCTCAAAATGAAATAAAAATGGGTTGGAAATGTAGCTCAGTATGAAGACCCTGGGTTCCTTTCTTAGTATTAAAAAAAAAAGTTTATTTTTTTAAAAACAAGACTTGCCCCCCCACCCCGAGCGGCACTGGGGAGGCATCTTTCATACGTAACATTTCATCCCCCACCTCAGGGTGGAGATTTGATGCTGGGGGAAAAGAGGTTTTATTTTTATTTTTATTTTTGTTGTTGTTGTTTGAGACAGGGTCTCACTCTGTAGCCCAGGCTGGTCCTGAACTCACTGTGGAGCCCAGGCTGGCCTTGGACTCAGGACAGTCCGCCTGCCTCAGCTTCCCGAGTGCTGGGATTACAGGCGTGCACCACCACACCCAGCTTGAAAAAACAGTTTTGAAAGGATCAAAGAGGTGGCTCTGTGGTAAAACAACACTGAGTTCCACCCCTGGGACCACTATATATATATCAGGCCTCAGACACACTGGCCCCACTGAGGATGGTCCGCTACAGGCTGCTTCCTGGATGGTGCACCCAAGAGCACAGCTCCAGGGAGCGGAGAGGAAGGGTGTGCGCCCTTGCCACAAAGAGCCTGAGCACACACAGCTGGGCTCAGTTGGCGCGCTGATGTGTCTGTAGAGGTGGTGCCCCTGAGCCTCCCCACCAGGGCTAGGGGGCCAGAGCGACTCAGAGACCACAGGAGCCAGTGCTAGGCGTGGTTAGGCTGTGGTTAGCTGTGACAGGCTGCACAGAGAGCCACCAGGCAGTGTTTCCGGGGAGGGCCAGGCTGGACAGGTGCGCTGCCAGTCCATGGAAGTTACCTGGCTCCACCGGGAAGGTCCCGCCACCCCCAGCCCCATCCTGCCTGTGCTCACTGGCGCCCCCTCCCTAGGTTGCCCGCAGGAGGGAAGGCTGTGAATACAGCCCCAGTGCCGGGCCAGACACCGCACGATGAGTCGGACCGCCGGACTGAGCCGTGCTCCTCTGTCTCGGACCTCGTCAACTCCCTTACCAGCGAGATGCTCATGGTGAGCCTCACGGTGGGGCGGGCGCAGAGGGGGCCAGGCGGGGCGCGCAGCTGGCTGAGCCGGGGAGCCGGTCCTTTGTGGTGAACGCCGAGCGAGCAAGGCCTAGGCCTCCTCCCTCAAGAGCAGCATGTCTGTACCTCAGTTTCCTTGTCAAGTGGAGATGAGGAGGCCCATCCTCCTCTGACCCTTTTCTGGGTGGGGCCTGAGAGATCTGAGGGTCCCGGGGGAAAGGCTGGCGGGCAGCAGACCCAGGCAGAGGGGCCCCTTCCCTCAGAGTGTCTCCGCACGGGGTAGAGCTCCGGCCCTGGCCGCATCTCCTCCCCGCACACCACATGGCCCTCGCCGCTGCTGGGGGGCCCAAGCCTCACGACCCTCCGGGGTGGCCGTGCTGGGCGCTCCTGTCCTACCCACAGGATCCTTTCCCGCTTGAGGTTTCACCAAGGCGGAAGTCGTGGCTCCTAGGGCTCTCCCTGGTGGCAGCAGCGAGTCACAGCCATTAGGAGGGCCTGGACTTACCCAGGGCCCCCTGAGGTCCCCAACTGCAGGGACTTGGAGGCCTGGGCCAGCTGGCAGTCTGGCAGGACAGAAAGGTCCTGGAAGGTTTGGAGAGGACCTGAGGAGGAGACCAGCCTGGCCTGTCCCTGCTGGGTAACCTGGACACCTGCTCCCTCTTAGAGTGACCAGGAGTGGCCTGGGGGACTCGGGCCCCCACTAAACCTTACATAATTCGTAGTCCTTCGTCCACTGCCTTGCCCCACCTCAGAGGCTCCGACTATACCTCCCACCCTTGGGCTCCCACCCAGCTCTAACCACGCGGGCCCACTGCCTCTTGCCAGCCTGGCAGGGCACAGAATCATAGGCATCCTGCTGAGATGCCCGCTCCCAGGCTGCAGGCCAGGGTGGGCCTCCGAGTCCACACTGCCCTTAGGCCTGGGTTGGAGCCTCAGCCTCTGCCCGGCCACAGCGTGTCAGCCCGGCCCTGCCTTGCCTTCCTGTCTTTGCCATGTGGACCGGGCCGCAGCTGTGTGGCCTGGGGCCTGCTGGTAGTGGTTCCCAGAAGGGATAGCCCTTTCCCAGCAGCTTGCCCAGGACTGGGGCCCACTGCCCTGGGCAGGGCAGCAGACAGGGGCAGCCCAGCAGGGAAGAGCCGACCGGGTAGCTTTGGGGCTTTGTGGATTCGCGATGCCAGCGCGGGAGGCAAAGGGACGAGGTCAGCCCCGGGTGGCTGGCTTTGGCCAGGACAGTAAAGACAGGACAGGCAGGGTAGAAACAGCCCAGGGCTTCAGGCCGGGCATCAGCAGAAGGAGCCGGTACCCAGAGCTGGCACTCATACCTGGTGATGCCTGGGTGCTTTTGGACAGGCCCTTGCTACGCTGCCACCCTGGTCTCATACTCGTAAGTGCAAATAAACATCCTGCCTCAGCCTCCTCAGTGCCGAGACTGCAGGCACGCAGCTTGGCTTGAGGTTTCTGAAGGCTCCCTCCCCCAGAGGCTGGGGAGGGGGTGGCCATTATGGTTACCATGGAGATGACTGGCTCACTGGGGTTCTGGCCGTGGCTTAGGAAGGCTGGAAGTGGGCACCAGCCCGCTGCCCATTCCAAGGATCAGCCCTCCTCGGCAGCCCACCCTGTTTGGGAGCCAGGTGACCACAGGGACCCAAGGTGAGACTAAGACAGCGTGAGTACCCATCCCTAAAACTCAACCCTGAGTTTAGAAGGGAGGGGGCACCAGTGGTCTATGCTGGCACTGCCAGCCCCTGCCAGGCCCCAGAGACGTGGTGCCAGGGCAGGACTCGGGGGCAGACAGGGGGGATCTGTGATAGGTCTCGTGGTGCCCACTCTTCGGCCTGGGAACAGGGCTGTGTGAGCAGAGGGGAGGGGCCGACCCCAGAGGGCAGCCGTACTCCCGGGCACATCACTGTGGGGAGGCCATGATGTAAGCAGGTGCAGGGGGATGCTCAGAATCCTGCCGCTGGCACAACAAGGGGCTGGCACCGGTGAAGCAGGGCTGCACAGCCAGGTGACAGGAATGGGGTGCTTGCTCACAGCAGCTCAGTGCTGGCCTGGGGCCGAGTCCTACCCTGCCATCAGTCACAGGTGACTTGGGGTGTGCCACCCACACTGATGCTGGGGCACAGTAGCACCCAGCTGCTGTGCAGTAGAGAGTTGATGGGGCAGGTCCACTGGCGTCACCATTGTCACGTGACTGGGTGCTTGTCCCATCCCTCCGCAGGGGCAGGGCTTGGCTGGTTGGGAGTGGGGCACGTTTCATTGTGTTCTTGGGTTCGGCCTGCGTTGGTGGGAGAGGCGCCTTCAGCTCAGGGAGAGCTTGTACTGCTGTGCAGTTGTGAACTTGTGACTTTACCGCTCTGAGCCAGTGTCCTCAGCAGAGTGGTGACAGCGCCTGGCCAGCAGCGAGAGGCTGCTGTGAGTCTCCTGCCGCGGCAGGTGCGTACTCCGAATCATTCTGCTGGTGCTGTTAGGCCTGTCCAGGACAGAGGAGGGACACAAGAAATTTCTGTTGGGAATACCAGGGACAGGAGACAGGGCCTACAGTTCTGTCCTAATTATACCTCCCAGGTTCCAACCCTAGTTTCTACCTAGTCACCAGACCGGCCTGGCTGGGCAGGGGACCCAGGACCTGAGCACAGGGAGCCAGAAGGTAGCAGGTGCCTCACACCTGGCCAGGAGGCCCCACCTGCACCGCTTCCTTCTGCCTCCCGGAGTGGGGCAGAAGCCCGCCTGCCCCTCAGTCACTGCTGGGCTGGGCCCTGTGTGCATGGCTGTCTTCTCTGAGGAGTGCAGACACACTTAAGCTTAGCTGTCCCCTCCGGGAGCCCCACTCGGGGGCCTTTGCACAGCGCCAATGCCCAGGCCCCTCACCCCTTGGGATCAGGCCATACTCCCTGGGGACAGGGCCCAGCCCTGGGTGTGCTCACCCTCTAGCAGAAGTATCTCCCCAATTCCTGCTTTTTCATCTTGAAAACCGTGCCCCCTGCTCCCCAGAGACCCCTGTTCTAGGAAGGACCAGGTAACTGTGGCAGGGGGGAAGCCCTGTGTCTTGGGGCCCAGGTTTCGGAGGGTATGTACAGTGGGCTCAGGGTGGAAGGAGGGAAGACACGGCCCACAACCCCAGCACATGCCAGGAAGCTGCCACCAGGGGTTGACACAGCCCTGCACCTCTGGAGGCCAGCCCTGCTCTGCCTTCCTCCCTGGAGGCTGGCCTGAGGGTCTCGGGCCGGCTGCAACCCCGGGCCTCAGTTGTGGCTGCCCAGGTGTGGGCAGGAGAAGGGCCCAGGGGGCGCAGAGCCTGCCCCAACCCGCGTCCCTGCCTTCCCCAGCTCTCCCCAGGCTCTGAGGAGGACGAAACGCACGAGGCCTGCAGCCGGGAGAACCTGGGCCGTATTCAGTTCAGCGTGGGCTACAACTTCCAGGAGTCCACGCTCACCGTGAAGATCATGAAGGCCCAGGAGCTGCCGGCCAAGGACTTCAGCGGCACCAGTGACCCCTTCGTCAAGATCTACCTGCTGCCCGACAAGAAGCACAAGCTGGAGACCAAGGTGAAGCGCAAGAACCTGAACCCGCACTGGAACGAGACCTTCCTCTTCGAGGGTGAGCCTGGTGCGGCGCCCGCCGGCCAGGGGGTGGGAGCCGAGCGCGGGGCGGGCGGGCACGAACGCCGGCACACGTGCACATGCCGCGGTACACGTGTGTGCACAGACGCACCGTGGGCAGGCAGGTACACTGTGCACATGCAGTCATGTCGTATATGCATGCACACACGCGTGCAGGCACAGATGCATGGCTGAGGCAGGAGGATCATAAGTTCAAGCCCAGCCTGAGCAATTTAGTGACTTAGTGAGACCCTGTCTCAAAATTAAAGCTGTTAATGCAGCTTTAAAAAAAAACATGTGTTTGCCCTGAGGCCCCTGTCTTGACCAGCTGACTGGAGGCACTGGTCCAGCTGGGATCAGGTCCAGGAGCTGAGAGGTGCCAGCATCACAGCCAGAGGCCAAGGAGGGCAGCGGGCCACCACCTGGACTTTCCCCACAGACTCAGTACTGCGCTAAGGAAGGCAGGAAGGGCGCAGACACCGTGGCACCCAGAGGACGAGCGTCCTGGGGCAGCCGACTCGCCCAGGCTGCACCCAGCCACCGGTCCCAGCTCGCTCACTGTGTGACTCTGGGCAAGTTCCCAAGCCTCTCTGTGCCTTGGTTTTCTTATCCGTAAAACAAGCATAGTAATAGTGAAAATTATACAAGCCAGGGAGCTGCAGAAGCACTCAGCTCTAGGCTCGCCCGCGACCTCCCCATGCATCTGAGGACTCCGTGATGGGGAGCTGGCGAGAGCTGACCAGTCGCTTTCCCGCCCCCCCCCCCCGCCCCCGTGGCCTGGGGGTGCAAGGACCCCTCACACAGATGCCAGAATCCTCCAGGCAGCCAGACTCCACTGTGCAGCAGATCCCCCTGCCTCTGGGTCACCACGGGTGTCCTGGGCTCCCTCCCACGTTAGCAAGGGGCCTAGGGCAGAGACAGTGTGACCAGCAGGAGGCCCTGGTGGCAGGTGGGGTGACAGGCTAAAACCCAGGCCACTCAGCCTCCCAGCTGCCCGCAGATGTGTTGAGCTCGGACCACGGCTGGGTATGGGGGAGCAGGAGAGACGAGCCCCTCCCTGTGCGGCCCTGGAGGCGTTCCTAGTCTGGGGGGCACAGGTGTGTTGACCATCCAGGACCCATGTGAGCTGGAGATTTCACCGAAGAGGCCGTTCACGAGGGGTTTCCAAGGATGAGTAGGTGCAGAGCTGTCCACGGTCGCGGCTCACCTGCGTGGGTACCACGGCCGCCTGGGCTGGGCGCCGGGCCTCGGGGTGAATGCCGAGCCTGTTCTCTGCCACCGCCCCTGGCATCGGCGTCTCCGAGGGAAGGTCCAAGAGCCTTCGCGGTCTGCGCTTCACTCTGCCCCCACTCACTCCTAGAGTAGGGCCCCGGCCGCCCTGCGGCCCTTTCCCCAGGACAGCCCTAGCTCTGAGCACCAGGACTGCAGTGCCCGCGGCCCGCATCAGCCGCTCCCAGCCACCCCTATGCTCCCCCGCTCCATCTGCCCTCTCAGGGCCCTTCCTCAGTCCATCCTTTTTTCTCTTAACATTGACCAGGTGTCCGCTGGACGCAGACGCCATGCTGGGCACCAGGACCAGTGGCTGCTCGCAGGATGCCTCCCAGGAAAGCAGCCTGGGGGTGGGGCGGTCAGTCCTCCGTGACAGCAGAGATGTGGAGCGTAGGACAGGGCAGCAGCCTGAGACCTGGTGGGTGGGGACAGTAGGAACCAGGCCTGCAGCAGGAGCGGCAGGGCCTGCGGGGTCCGACCCAGGTGGAGAGCGGGCCTAGGAGAAGCGGGGAGACAGCTGGCCACAGCCGCAGGAGCAGAGCCAGGCCGGGCAGCCGGCACTGCTTTTGGGCACCCCGAGCAGGAAGGGCCCGATATGCGTGGGTGCACATCACTGGGAGTAGAGCACAGGGCCTTTGCGCTGCGCTACACCCCTAGCCCAGTTTTGGTTTGGTTTGGTTTGGTGACAGTCTCACTCTGTTGTCCAGGACAGTTCTGAACTCACAATGCAGCCCAGGCTGGCCTCAAACTCACGACGGTCCTCTTGCCTCAGCCCCGAGTGCTGGGATGATAGCCCGTGCCTCCAGTCCTGACTGCTTGGTCTTTCTAGAAGCTTGCTGTGGAGAATGGAACGTGGAGGCAGGGGAAATGGCATGGTGGTTTGGGACACGTGACCCAAACATGATGATGCTGGGGCCGGGGCAGTGGTGTCACCCGGGGAGGGAGGCAGGGTCTGCTGAGAAGGGAAACGGCCAGCAGGAGGGGAAGCTTCCTCAGGGCAGGGGGTCCGAGGTGCCTGTCCCGTCCTGCCCCTCGCCTTTGCCGTGTGCCCGCACACCTGGTCCCATAGGCTTACTGTCCAGCAGTGAGCCATTGGCCCCACTTGCCCTTGAGAGTTGGCAGCGGCTGCCCCAGACAAGGACCTGGATCGTGGGCGCGCGATGGGCCCGAGGCCTCGGGTCCCAGCTCAGCCCCATCCGCTGTGGCACTCGGCGCCTCCAGCCACGCAGGCCTCGGGGTCCCCTTGTCTCAGACGGACACTGTGCTCGCCGGCCCAGGACATGGCTGGGCGCTTCCTGCCCTCCCCGGCGCCCCGGGCCTCCGCCCCGGCCGCTCTACCTGTCTTCTCTGTTCCAGGTTTCCCCTACGAGAAGGTCGTGCAGCGAGTCCTCTACCTCCAGGTCCTGGACTACGACCGCTTCAGCCGCAATGACCCCATCGGGGAGGTGTCTGTCCCCCTCGGCAAGGTGGACCTGGCACAGATGCAGACCTTCTGGAAGGATCTGAAGCCGTGCAGTGATGGGAGTGTAAGATACTGGGCCAAGCCGCGTGCGCCACCATGTCCTGGGTCCCAGGGGTCCTGGTGACTCCCAGCCTCCGGAGTGCACCGGCGGCAGGCAGCACTGGGCCAAGTTGCCTGAACCGGGAGAGGGGTCCTGGGCTCTCCTCAGGCAGCAGAGATCCCGCCAGATGGGGGCAGTGGGACAGCAGTGACACCTGGGTGAGCAGGTGTGCACTGGCCCCCGCCCCCGTGACCTCCGTCCCACGTCCCCCAGGGGAGCCGTGGGGAGCTGCTCCTGTCCCTCTGCTACAACCCCTCTGCCAACTCCATCATCGTGAGCATCATCAAGGCCCGGAACCTCAAAGCCATGGACATCGGGGGCACATCAGGTGCTGAGCAGGGGTGGGCAGGGGGGTGTGCTGGGGACCTGAGGTCGCCGTGGATGTGGAGAGCGGGTTGACGCGTGGCCCTCCCCCAGCCTGACGTCCTCCTGCTAGTCACAACCCCCTGCCTTGGAGATTGTCTGGTGACACCTGGGCTTGAGCCCCGCTCTGGTGCCACCTGCCTGTAGCCTTGGGCCGGGCAGAGCCTCCCGGGGCTCTGTGTCCCGCTGCTGTGATCAGAAGGCGCTGCGTCTCCGCAGTGTCCCCAGCCCCCACCGTCCTCTCCTGCTGCTCCTCGCCCTCAGGGGACAGCACCCCGCCCCATACCACGAGGGGTCCCGGAGCCAGGCGGTCCTCAGCACTGTCCCCTGGCCTCTCCAGACCCCTACGTGAAGGTGTGGCTGATGTACAAGGACAAGCGGGTGGAGAAGAAGAAGACGGTGACCATGAAGAGGAACCTGAATCCCATCTTCAACGAGTCCTTCTCCT
This sequence comes from Ctenodactylus gundi, assembly GCA_004027205.1. Lineage (NCBI taxonomy): Eukaryota > Metazoa > Chordata > Mammalia > Rodentia > Ctenodactylidae > Ctenodactylus > Ctenodactylus gundi. The sequence goes on from PVKB01003085.1 coordinate 73,922, forward strand.
TCGACATCCCCACGGAGAAGCTGCGGGAGACCACCATCGTCGTCACCGTCATGGACAAGGACAAGCTTAGCCGCAATGACGTCATTGGCAAGGTGGGCCCAGCGCGTGGGGAAGAGGGGGCCACGGCTCTGGTGGGTTTGTTTTTTTATTTTAATTTCCAGACAAGAGCCAAGTCCCTAGGTTGCCCAGGCCTGGCTCAGACTTTCAGCCCTGCTGCCTCAGCCTCCCACGTGCTGGGATCGCGGGCCTGCGCCACCACGCCCCGGACCCCAGAATGAGGTCTTTCAGAAGAGACTCCTCCCCACCAGGGAGAACAGGCTTGGGGGCCCAGCTGTGGGCAGAGGGCAAACGAGCAACCAGGGACCAGCTGGGAGGAGCAGCTGGGGGCGGGGGGTCAGCCGTGGGGAGAGGGGACCATGCAACTCTCGGCTTGCTGCTTCTTTATCTGAAAATGAGGGGGTGGGTGGCGGTTGGGTGCGGAAGGTTAGTGGGGTGGGGGGACCTGAGCAGCTGGGGGTGCCAGCTGGGGACAGCAGCTGGACCACCTGGACACACCCTAGCCCCTGAGCTTGTGTGTTCTGCGCAAGGTGGAGCAGACCCTTCCAAGGTGGGCTCTTACTGAAGCGCCGCGGTCTCCTCAGCCTGCCCTGCCAGTCCAGGCGTGGCCTTGAGTTTTCTAGGATGAGATTCTGAGACACGGGCCCTTCCATTTCTCCATTTTTGCCCGTGGCTTGGTACTGAGGGTAGGCTGGGAAGGCAGGGTGCCCAGGCCCATCTTTTTTGATGGTGGGGCGTTGCTAGGAATAAAACTCGGGTCTCACACACAGCAGGCAGGTGGTACCCCAGCCCTGCAGCCCTACCTCTTTACCAGCTGTGATCTCCCAAACCTCATTTCTCCTCTGGAAATGGGGGTCGGACACCGCAGCCACGCAGAAGGCAGGAGAGACAGAGAAGTGAGGCAACCCAGTGGGCCCCGTCCTGAGTGGGCCGGGGCCCAAGCAGGCGGCCCGGGGATGGGGGTGGGGGATGGAATGCCTGTGCAACCGCCAGGAAGGGCCGTGGGCATCCTCAGATGCTGCGGATGGAGAGCAGAGTGGCTCATCTGCCGCTTGCACGGCCGGTGGGACTGGCCAGCCCATCACGGGCAGCCCCAGACCCTCAGACAGCGTGTGCACTGGGCAGGCCCAGCCTCCGGACCCAGCTCGGGCTGGGGAGCCCAGCAGCTGGGGCAGCTTCCGAGTTCAGCTGAGGCTTTGCCTCTGGCTCGGCCGCTTCCCTCAGGGCCAGCTACAGCTCCTTTCCACCCGTACTGGGGGCGGGGCCCAGGGCCTTCACGGTCAGCTACCCTGCCCATCATTTTTATTTTTGATTTTGAAACAAGATATCTCTAAGTCACTCAGGGCTCAACCTTGAAGTCTTCCTGTTTCAGCCTCCCAAGTGCTGGGATCACACCCAGCTTATGTGGTGCTGGGGAATCGAACCCAAGGCCTGCACTTGCTAGGCAGGCACTTTAGCCGCTGTGCCATTCCTCCAACCTAAGTTGCCTAGACTTGCAGTCCTCCTGCCTCAGCCTCCCACAGCACTAGGATTACAGACATGTGCCTCCAGGCCGGGCTGCAGTGCCTGCGGAGCCCAGCTTGGGCCATCCATAGGTGACCCCACGAGGCTGCACAGCCCCTAACATGGGCCCTGCAAGATCCGGCCTGGAGCCTAGAGCCCGAAAGGCCGGTGTTGGTGCCCACTGCCACTCTGAACTCCATGGCTGTGGGTGGGCCTCATCATCTGACACCTGCCTGCCCTGCCTGGAAAGTGGGGTGAATAAGGGGGTACAGAAGGGGATAGCCAGTGCCAATACAACCTGACAGTGCCTGGCATTCGTAAGTTCCCAGGCAGAGGACTGGGGGCTGGACAGCAGGGCGGGGCAGCCTTGGGCCAGAGCTGCCGCACCGGAACAGCCCCGCTAGGACAGTGTGCCTAGCCGGCGCGGGATCTGCAGGGTGCTGTGGGTGACACGTGCCGGCAGCAGGCACCCTGATGCCCTCTTCCCCCTCTCCACAGATCTACCTGTCCTGGAAGAGCGGGCCGGGGGAGGTGAAGCACTGGAAGGACATGATCGCGCGGCCCCGGCAGCCGGTGGCTCAGTGGCACCAGCTGAAGGCCTGATCGCTGGGGAGGCCAGGGGCCAGGCCCGGGCCCATCGCCCCGCCACCTTATGCACAATGCCCGGCCTGGCCCCGCGCTGGCAAAGGGAGGACCCGAGGGCATCCCTGAGGGCCTGGTCTCGGAGGAGCAGCGGGCCCAGGCCAGCGGGCTGAGCTCGGAGCCATCCCCCGCTTTGCCCCGCCCTTTCGGTACTGACTTGGTGGGGAGAGCACGCCAGCCGCCAGCGGGTCCCTCCAGAGCCCGCCAGGGGGGCATGCCCCCGTTTTCTTTAAGGCAGTGCCTGGAGTGGAGAGTAGCCAGCCCTGTGGGCCTGGCGAGGGTGGCCAGGGTGTTCGGCCTCGGCCTGGCCAGGCCAGCCTGGCCATCCACAGGGCAGATTCAGGGGCCGGCTGGGCCCTGAACTCCAAGGACAGCGTATTGCCTGCTCCTGGGTCCTGGAATCGCCACCCTGTGTCCTGTGCTGTGTCCACTGTGTGCGTGGGTGCGTAAGGAGGGCGCTCCTCCCTGTCCCCTGGGGACAGCAGGGCCGAGGACTGGGACAGTCGGGTGGGGCCGGTGGCAGGCCGGAGAGGTCAAAGCCAGAGAGCCAGGGGCGGGAGTGGAGGGGCGCGCGGTGGGGCGGAAGGGAGCCGGGCAGCCGCCTCCCACCGCGCCGCTGCCGGGCCCTCTGCCCAGAGTCCTCCCGTAGCCCCCTCCCCAGCCATCTCATCTCTTGGACACCGGTTCACAACTTTCAGGCGCCTGCTGTGTGCGCAGCATTCTGCCAGGATTCACCTGCTCCTTCGGTCTCAGGGGTCCCAAGCCCCCACCCACTCTTCTGGCTGAGCCGGCACTGCGCCCTGGCGCGCCGGCCCCTTGCCCTCCTGCCTCCGCAGACCCTGCCCGCCCGCCTCCGTGCTGAGACCCTCTCCTGCCCTCCGCCCCGCCTGGGGTCCTGAGTTCCCACCCCCGTGCCTTCCTGGTCCTCCCTGGTCCCCAGCGCAGCTCCTCTGCCCCCCACCCACCTGCAGGGGGACGGGCCGCTCGGCGCGCTGAGCTCGCTCCCCACAACGAAGCCATGTTCCCCTCCCAGCTACTGCCAGACTGCAGCTGGCTTCCCGAGCCCGGGAGAAGGCAGGCTGGGGGCGGACCTGCCCCAGTCCCAGCTGTTGACGGAGCTTCGAGTTAGGGAATCCTTGAGCCTGGGCCGCTATTCCCAGGAGCGTCGCCAGGTGGCGCCAGAACCCCGCAGCCCGCGGCCGCGGCCCGGGACCGCATTCCGGCCCCAAAGGGGCGGGGCCGCAGAGAGGGCCCGACCCGACCCGACCCGGGACACAGCGATCTGTCGTTAGGAAGCCATTTTCCCGGGGGGCCCCCCAGCCGGCGTCCCGCCCAGGCCGCGGACAAGCCCCTTCGCCCACATCTAAATGTTCCTGGACTGTCGCCCCGCGCCGCCCTGGTCCGGGATCCGCCGAGACTCTGCGCAGCAGGTCGTGGGGAGAGTGAGGGACGCCCCGGCCCGTCAGCCGGACGTTCCCACGCTGCGGCTTTAGTGGGCTCAGTCCACCGCCCGGTCCAGGGGCCTGTCATCCCCATCCTCCTCCTCTCGGGCTCCACCACGTGAGGTCCTGGGGTCCCACGGGAGCGAGCAAGCCCGGCCCCAGGCCCTGGGTCTCCCCCACCACCTGACATTGAACGAGTGGGCAAAGGCACCTTCCCACGAGCCCTCAGCCAATCCTAGGCCGAGAGGACCCCCCACCAGGGGTCTGGTCCCCATCAGACCCCACTGGGGCGCATCGGTGACCAGCCTGGGCCCCCTTCCCCAGCCCCTTCCCCAGAGAGAGAGCCCAGCCACAGGGGCTGGGCTGAGAGTGAGGCAGGCTGGCGCGAGTGGTGGGCAACAGGGTGGGGCTAGGAGCGGGGAACTGGAGAATGAGGGGGGCACTGGAGCCCTGCCACTGATCCAGGATCCTGGGCGAGTCACCCACTCTCCCTGGGCCTCAGTTTCCCCGTCTGTAACATGATGGTAATAATACTTCACCTACCTCACTGGGGAGGTTGTGAGGCCGTTGTCACCTGACCTGGGGAGAGGGGGACGAGGCAGGCGAACTCTGAAGGTGCTTCTGGGAGCCGAGTATTATTACCACAGCCTGAGAGGGAGGCCCACCTGCCCTTCCCTGCAGAGCTCCCGGGGCCGCCAGAGGCCGGGCCCACCTGTCTCTTCACTGTGTCCCAGGCCCTTTCGTGAGCGTCACCTGCCACCTTTGTGGGCGCCCCAGATGTAGCTGTTCCCGTATTTGGCACCCCCCATGTTCCTGCTGTACACATCCCACGTGTCCCAGGACCCCCACACCTGCCTCGGGCACCAGAGGTCAGGGAAGGGGCAAAGGAAGACAGCCACAGAAAAGCCAAAGGGGCACCTCGCCCCCCAGGTGGGGATTGGTGGCTGCTGTTTGTGTTGTGTTTGAGTCTTTGAGCGCAAGTGTTTTATAAAAAAAATAAAAATAAAACAAAAACCCACTACCATAAAAAGAAACTTTGCAATAAAGAGAAATAAAGAAAAAGAAAGAAGAAGGAAAAAAAAGGAACCACACAGGTTTTTTCCACCACACATGCCCTCTAAGCCAGCGGGAGTTGCTTTTTGCAAAATCCTACTTTTGTGGAACCGGCCCTGCTGTTTGTGGCCAGGCCTGCTCTGGTTAATAAAGGGCCGTGAGAAAGGAGGCGGCTCCGTCCAGCACGGGTCCCGCCCTCACCCCCAGGGAAAGCAGCAGACGGCACGGAACGGGCAGCCCCGCCAGAGCCCCTCCCGCGGCTGGCCACCTGCGGACCCGATGTCACTGGTGATCTGGCCCATCCTCTTATCTGCGACCTCACCAGCCCCCCAGAAAGCCGGAGCGGCTACCTGTCCCCAGCCAGGCTCCCGGAGGCAGAGGCCAGACACCTCCCTCCCAGTTCCCAGACCCCAGCCACCCTGCAGGGGTGGGCCAGGTAAACCAAAACGGGACTGCTGCCTTCCCCCTCCACGGTTGGTGGCCGTGGCGACCCCCCAGTCCTGGCGGTACAGGCCAGGGCTTCCTTTCTGGCCCCCAGGAAGGCACGAAGCTCATCTCACTGGGCGTGCTGGCTGGACCTGCCCGCCGCCTCTGTCCACCCCTGCCCCCGCCGCCTCTGTCCACTGCCCGCTCTCTAGGCTTAGGAAGGCCTCTCCGCTCCAGCCTGGGGGCACGGGAAGCTGGGCTCCACCCCTCCCGCCTCACCGCCTCACCGCCTGGGTAAGCCACTTCCCTCCTGTGGCTCTGTGCTCTTAGACCACAAAGAAGCAATAATCTCACAGCGTCCCGCCCCACACACCCCGGGACAGCTGGGCCTGGCCGCTCTCAGGGTGCTTCCCAAGGGACAGACGCAGCTCTGTCCCACCTCGGTCTGTGGCCCCACGCTGGCCCCACAGCTCGGGGTGCGGATCCCAGCACCCCACGCCCCCAGGCCGCACGGTGCGCTCCCCGGCCCCTTGCTGCCTTCCACTTCCTATAGCCCGGCTCAGCGTCCCGGGAAGCTGGCCGTGCTGCTCAGTGGCAAGACACTTCCCGATCCGCGCGAGGCCACGCGAGGCCTGCGCCCCGGCCAGTCCTGCTGGTACAGGAGTCAGTCAGGGAGGCCGCGGGGCTGAGGCAGGAGGATCACAGGTTCCAGCCTATCCTAGGCAACCTAGCAACCTAGTGAGATTCTGCCTCAAAATACAAAATACAGGGGTAAAAGGTGGGAGGTGAAAGGCCGCAGGTTCAATCTCCACTATCACCTCACCCCACCCACCAAAATACGTCTACGCTGGTATCTGCAGCAGAGACCGGAGGGAGGCTGGGTCAGGCCAGCAGCCTCAGAGCAGCCCTGCCAAGGCTCCACCAGGATCTCGAGGCGGTAGCCCTGTGCCGGCAGCTCAGGGCCCCTTGCCTGGGCATATCCACCCTGGCCCTCAGTCCCTGTCTGTGTCCCTCCAGGTGACACCGAGCGCCCGTCATCCTGTCCCCGCAACCGCTGCTCTCTGGGGTTTCCTGGCCCCTTCTGTACCCCCGGAGCCCACTGTCCCCGGGGGGCCTGCTCTCCTGACCTGCCTGCCGCAGCGACCCAAAGGGCCACACCGACCAGACTGACTGCCGTCTGCCGCGATCTGTGGCCCCCAGCGTCTGCCACCGGGAAGACGCCGGCTCCCCGAGTCCATGTCCTGTGTGTGTGTGTGTGCACCGCATCTTGTTTAGACTGTGAGCCCCCCGGGCAGGAACCCTGCCCACTCCGTCCTGTGTGGCACCCGTGGCGTGCTAATAAATATCAGTCCAGCACAGCAGGCCCTGTGTCATGAGGAGGCCTGGGGACAGGGGGCCCAGAAGGCCTGCGTGGTGCCATCAGCAGCAGGGAGGTGACCGGGCAGGGCCCCAGGTTCCAAGCCGCGGAGGGGCGGGGAATGGCGGGAACCTCCCACCTCCATCTCCGGCCCTTCCGGCCCGGAGTTCTGCTTCTGGGGGGCTCCAGCCTGATGGCAGGTGACAGGGACAAGCCCCTGTTCTCCCCTCCCCTCTCACAGACCCGGCTACCAGCCAAGGCCAGAGCAGAACTCGTCCGGTGCCCAAGGAACACTGGATCGAGCCACTCTCGAGTCGATCTGCCCTGCCCCTTCCCTGCCCACGTCCCACGGCCTTCTACCCACCTTGGCCACCAACGCTGGGACTTGTGCCCCGCGTCACTGCTGGGGCTCCCCGGAGCCCACCCATCTTGGGCCAGCTCAGAACAATCAGCGGCCCGCAGACGGGCCACAGTTACCAGTTTCCATCCCATGTCCCTTCTGCGGCTTCCCAGGGGCCTTCCGGAGTGGGGAGGGGCGGGGAAGAGGCCGGGACCACACCAGGGGAGGAGGACGGGGCTCTACCCACCGGGAAGGGCAGCAGCAGCGCTTCCGGCTGCAGCAGAGCACGAAATGAGCCCCCGCCCCCATGTGCAGAAGGCCACAACTCCAGTCCACCCCCACCCCCGGGTCAGCAGCAGGACAAGGGCTGGAACCTGCCTGCCTTCTGAGCGCCAAGGCTCCCTGTGCCATGAGACAGGCCCTGGCCTCCCTCAAGGACCCCACCCCACCCCGATTCCTTCTTCCCAGCTCCCAGAAGGCCCCGGGGCCCCTCGGAAGCTCCCTGGGAGCCAGGCTGCTGAGCCCAGCCCCACCCGCTTCCTCTGTCCTGGCCCTCCTGCCCCCTCACCCCTGGCTGAGTCTGAGCCATGCCCCGCCAGAAGCGCCAGCCAAGTCCCGGGCAGGGCCTGGCCTCTTGGCCCCATATGACATCAGCCCTGGTTGCCGTGGTGACCGAGGTCCACAGGACTTTCTCTGGCTCGAGGTTTTGCCATTTTCCCCTTTCTGTTAAACCTCTTACTCCCCTTAGGAGGGGAGTAGGTCACGCTGGCCTCAGCGCGCAGTGGGGGCACCGCCCCAGGGCGGGGGCCGGCCGGTGACCAGCCGGGAGCAGACCTTCCCGGAATCCGGGCAGGGGGAGCTGGAGGGCCCTGCAGGGCAGCCACGCTGTCCGCCAGGACGACAGGACGCTGTGGCGGCTGGGATCAGCCCCACAGAGCGGGGCCCTGTGGCTGGGGCAGTGCCCACAGTCGCGGGAGCCAGAGCCCCGGGAGCTTACACAGAACCAGGCCTGTGGGAAACACACACTCTTTGTCCAAGAAATATGTTTACTGCCAGTTTTGTGTCTTCCTGTGGGCCCCGGCCCTGACCTTGTCCCTGAGTGTCCCCAGGCCACCCTTCCTCCCGTTATTGCTCGGATGGGAAAGACGGGGCCTCGGGAATGGGAGAGCCAGGCCACCGCAGCCCCGCGAGGCTGTCCCCGGCGACGGAGACGGGGCGAAGGCCCACAGCGCCCGGGCGGTGCCCCTGCCGTGCCAGCCACCCCACTCTGCCCATTTAAGGGAATGCAGAGACGTAGGGCCTCCCGGAGCTCAGGGCCCCTCCTCTCTTTGGTGCAGGAGGCCCTGTAGGCACAGTGGCGTCTTGTCAGCCCTGACAGCTGCCAGCTGGGTGCTGGGAAGGAGGGAGAAGCGGGCAGCCCGGCCGAAGCCGGGAGGGAAGGGGGCGGGAGGCGGGAGGCGGGCCTTCCTTGGTCGGGCCGGAGGGCGTGGCGCCCGAGGAGCCGGGGGAGGGCGGCCGCGGTGTCAGCGCCCCTCCCGGTCAGGGTCCCACTTTTCTCTCCAGGCCCCGCACGGGGTCAGTTCCCCCCGTGCAGTCCTAGGGCAGTGGCTAGGGCATCGCCAAGGCGGGCCTAAGAGATCAGACACGCACCCCCACGCCCTGGGCATCCAGGCCCCGCCAGAGGGACAATCCTGCGGACAGTGGTGAGGGCGGCAAGGCGGCCGTGTCACACTGCCCAGGAACGTCGGGGGACAGGACGGTCGCCGGGCCGCACGGTACCACGGAGCCCTGGCTCCGCTGGCCCGCAGCCGCCGTCCCCAGACCCGCTTCCTCCCGAGGAGGCTCAGGTTCCCAGTCCCGGGGGCGCTGCCAGGGCCCGGGCGGCTGCCCCGGGGGCCCGCGGGGCTCGCGAGCCCGCGCCCCCCATCAGCAGGTGCTCCTCCTCTTCGTCCTCGAAGACGCGCGCGGGGCGCCGCGGCGGCGGACGCGGCGCGGGCTCGTCGCGCTCGGCCATGCGCTCCACGGCGCCCTCGCCCACGAGGAAGACGGTGTCGGCGACGCGCGGGGGACCGGTGACCGGGTTGTGGTCGTAGGAGAAGACGCGCAGCGCGCGCAGCGGGTGGAGGTCGGGGAAGCCGCCCAGGCGGTTGCGGTCCAGGTCCAGCACGCGCAGGCGGCCCATGCGCAGCAGCGCGGGCGGGAACTCCTCGAAGCGGTTGCCGTAGAGCCAGAGGCCGCGCAGGCCGGCCATGCGCGGGAGCTCGGCGGGCAGCGCGCGCAGGCGGTTGTCACCCATCTGCAGCGAGCGCAGCGCGGCCAGGCGCAGCAGCGGCCGCGGGAAGCGGCGCAGCGCGTTGCTCTCGATCCACAGGCAGCGCAGGCTCTGCAGCTGCGCGAAGTCGGCGGGCAGCGCCCCCAGCCGGTTGCCGCCCAGGTAGAGGCGCGCCAGGCGCGGCAGGCGGCACAGGCCGGCGGGCAGGCGCTCCAGCCGGTTGGCGTCCAGCGCCAGCACGCGCAGCTCGCGCAGCTCCTCGATCTCCTCGGGCAGCTCGCGCAGCCCCGCGCCGCTCACGTACAGCTTCCGCAGGCGGCCCAGGGCGCACACGGCGCTGGGCAGGCGGCGCAGCCGGCGCCCGCTCAGCTCCAGCTGCTCCTCCGCGTCCGACGGCAGCTCGTCCGGCGTGGACGCGGCGGCGCCCATGGCGCGGGCATCGCCCCGGCGCCCCGGGCCGGGACCCGCCCGCGCGGCCGGCGCTGCGCTCGGCCCCCCGCGCCCGCGGCGACTGCCGCCGGCCGCCCGGCCTCGCCGCCTCGGGACTCGTCGCCCCGGCAACCCGGGACGCGCAGGCGGCCGCCAATCAGGCGCGCGGGGGGCGGGTCCGAGGCACGCCCCTCCCCCGGCCCGTCCTCCGCTCCGCCCCCGCCTCGTCCCTTCCCTCGCGTCCCCTCCTGGCTGGCCCCAAACCCGCGCGAGCCACCCAACCTTGTCCCGGCAGGCGGTCCGGCTGACGTGGTCCCCACCTGCAGCCTCCAGCGCGTGCACCCAGCGCCTCGCGCCTGCCTGGAGGAAGCGGCCTGGCCCAGCGACGGCAGAGCTTCCTGAGGGGTCACCCCGGGCTGTCCCCTTCCCCACCTGAGGACTCCCAGGGCTGCGTGGGGCCCCCGTGCGCGTGGGCCACCAGCAGCCGGGACCTTCTCTCCTCTTGCACCTGTCACGGCTCCTGGCAGGACCGCCACGCCCCCAGCTCTGTGCTGAAAGCTTTGCCTGAATCCCTGCCACGGCCAGCCAGCGCCTGGTGAAACTGCGGCCCACAGAAATTCCAGTCCGTCCGGTCCACCCCGCGCTGGGCGACCGCTCAAGGCCGCCTGGGCCGGAGAGCAACGGGGCAGTGCGACTCGGGACGCTGGCCCCTAGCTACAGTGGCCTGTCCACCACTGGGGGTGAACCCCCAGGAGACCGGCTGGGGTCACAGCCCCAGGAGGGCATTATAAGCCTGGCAGGAATCGGAGAGTGGCCGCAGGGCCCCGCCAGGGCACCCATTCTGCAGCGAAGTGCCCCTCCGGCCTCCACTCTCTGGAAGCCCGCTGAAGTGACAACATGTGACATTGGGGGGGGCTGGAAAATAGCTTCGTGGTTAAAACACCTGCCTAGCAAGGTCAAGGCTCTGGAGTCGGTTCCCCAGCACCACATGAGCCTGCTGTGGCTGGGCACGCCTGTCATGCCAACACTCAGGAGGCTGAGGAGAGGGCATTGCTGAGTCCAAGGTGGGCCTGGGCTGCAGAGTGAAGCCCTGTCTCCAAGAAAAAAAAAGTGACATTTCCAATACGGAAGTGGACTAACACCTGTAGTCTTGACAGGCTGGGGGCTGAGGCGGGAGGGTCGCTGGGGCCCTCAGAGTCCCCGGGCAGCGTGATCAGGCAAGCGCTTCACCTCTGAGCTGTTCCTCCAGCCCCAACAACCCAAATGCATGAGACCGTGAGAGGAGAGGGTCGCAGACCCAACGCGTGCGAGCGCTGTGTGGTGACATCGCGCACCCTGTCCCCGGCGCCACCTCAGCCTCACGCCCTCCCTGTCTGCCCATGGCCTCTGGCCTCCTCCCCAGTCGGTCGGCCTGGCCTTGAACTTTATTGGGGCAGATTTTTTTTTTAAGACAGGCTCTTTCTCGGTCAACTCCCCGTGGAGCCCAGGCTGGCCTCGGACTCATGGCGATCCCCGTCTCAGCCTCCCAGTGCTGGAATCACAGGTGGGCACCACCTCACCTGGCAAACACCGATGGTTAGCGGGTGACTTAGGCTGGCGCTTTCGCCGCTGAGGCATCCTCCAGCCCCAGTGGGGGTTTTGGGCACGAGCCCTTTGGCTTACGAAGCGGCACTGTCATGGGTGAGGGCGTCCTGGGGCGAACAGGTGCTGGGGGACAGAGGCAGGTGGTGCTGTAAGCCGGGGAAGAGCCTTGGACCCCACCCAGGGAGAGATTGAGAAGTGGGGGACCCCAGCCAAGAGAAAGCAGAGCCCAGGCAGCGGTCCTGCCATGAACAGGGACCCTCATCCCCCAGCTGAGCGCTTCTGGCTTCCCCCAAGCCGGCTGCCCCGTTCCCAGCTGGGAGGGCGGCCAGGACGCTGGGCTGCGTGGGGGCTGGAGGCTGCAGGTGATGCCCGGAGGTCCCACCCGCACCCATTCCACCTGCACGCCCTGTGGAGGAGGGGGCTCAGCCTGGGCTGACACTCGGGCACCAGGCAGCCCTGCTGGGCTCGAGGGGCCCGGGCAGCTGCGGTGCATCCTGGGCTCCCTTCCCCAGTCCCTCTTGCTCCTCCGTCCTAGCTCCTGAAGCCACGCCTCCCACCAGGCCCGCTCAGTGGGAAAGGTGGAGTGCCTGTGTTCTGGGCCCACGCACCGGTGTTGGGCAGGCAGCCCGATGAGTCACCGGCTGGGGGCACCGGCAGGGCGGAGGTGTCGCTAATGAATTAGCTCCACCTCCGGCACTGGGTCTCTCAGCGTCCTCAGGCGCAGGGGAGGAAACAGACCTGCCAGGGGGAGCCTGGGGGACCCTGCAGAGGCTGGGGAGCCGGCGGGCAAGGGGCTGGAGGTGGGGGAGAGCCACGGAGGGCTGGGGGGGCATGGGGGCCCAGAGAGCAGAGCAGGGAGTGGGGGAGCCAGAGGGAGCTGGTGGGGAGCAGCGGGCCTGAAGGGGATCAGGGGAGGGAGAGTGAGGGGGTGAAGGGGAACAAGGGTGCTGGCAGCTCCGGGTCTGGCCAGGTCCCTGCTGTGCCCTCTGCCCACACGGGTATGACGCCCCGTGAGCAGGTGCCCAGGCCTCAGAGCCGCCTCTGGCTCTCGGGAGCTGCACCTGTCCTGCCCACTCCCGCATCAGCACCCGGAAAGGCTGCTCCGACCCCGATCACCGGGGCTCCCAGGGACAAACGCCTCTGGCCGGTCTCCTGCACCACCCACTGTCATGCTTCTCAATCTGGATTTATTTCCGGGGCTGGAGGAACAGCTCCGCGGTTAAAACGCTAAGTACGTGAATTCGATTCCAGATTCCCAAGCACCACGTAAGCTGGGCGTGGTGGCACGAGCCTGTAATGCCAGCACTCGGGAGGCTGAGGCAGGAGGATTGCCGTGAGTCTAAGGCCAGCCTGGGCTCCATAGTGAGTTCAGCACCAGCCTGGGCTACAGAGCAAGACCCTGTCTCAAAAAAATTTTTTTAAAATTTCTTTTAAATAAAACACACTGAGCACAGCCTATATCAGTCTCTTCTGGTGTCCCCACAGCTGCCCGGGCCCCTTCCCGCCCCCTCTGCTGGAGCCCCGGGGTGCCCTCTGCTGAGCCAGCGTGAGGACCAGGGGCGGGGGCGTCATCTTAGGTTCGTGGAAAGCAGAGGCTGGAGCCGGAACCCGGAGCGGGCATCATGGGCTGGGGCGGCCACAGGCGGTTCCTGGCCTCCGAGAAGCTGTAGAACCTCTTCCCAGAAAAACAAGCAGTGCAGGAGGCTCACCCCGTGATGGGCACGGTCACCATGGGCCGGCAGCCTCCTGAGGTCTCGTCACTCATGTGACAGAGAAAGAGGTTGATGCCCGTGTGCCAGGGTCCGCCCCCTCGCTGGCACCGGTTTGAAGTCGACTCTCTGTCCTTTGGGTGTTCACTCAACAAACCCCAAAGCAGCTCCTGCTGGGCCTCAGCCATGGAGATGGGTGGCCACAGGCCACGGTGGACAGAGCCACACAGCTCGGCCTCCAGCTGCGTGGCTGCCCGTAAGACCGTGAACGAGTACAGAAAAGAGCGGAGAAGGGGCAGGTGGAGGAGTGGCTGCTTCGCACGGCCAGGCCCTTTGAGAGGGTGGCCCAGAGCGGACCAAAGTAAGCAGGGGACCCACTCGCAGTGGAAGAGTCACCAGGCCCAGAGGCATGGGCCTGCCATCTCAGCAGTCTTGGAGGCTGAGGCAGGAGGATTCCAAGTTCGACCCCAGCCTGGGCACGTAGAAACTAAATGCAACTGTCTCAAAAATCAAAACGGGCTGGGGATGTCACTCAGCGTGAAAGACCCAGGTTCCAGTGCCCAGTGCCGCAGAGAGGCTGGGGCGGGGGCGGAGGGAGGAGGAGCAGAGGGGCCTGAAGTCACCTGCGGTGGGGCACGCACATTTCAGCACCGCTGTGGTGGCAGCTGAGGAGAGGTGCGTGGGGGTGGGGGGTCCCACGCAGCGCACTGGGGCTCCATCCCACGTGGTAGTGACAGTTGTCACTTCCCGAGCTCCCACAGATGTCTCCTGTGCCCTCAGCCCTGCCAAGCAGGGCCCGCACTCCCTACCACCCGCTCTCAGAGCTGGGGACAGACTCTGAGAGAGGAGCAGCTTGTCAGCCGCTCAGGCGCGGGCAAGGCCTGTCCCGGTCATCTTGCACAGGGAGTTGCAGGCCGCCAAGGGGCAGGTGCTCGCTCCGGGCCTGCAGCAGCAGCAGCATGTCTGTCCCCCAGGCACCCAGCAGGGCACTTCTTGCCGGAGGCTGCGGTTCTGCTGGGCTGCCACGTCCTGCCCCGAGGCTCACCCGGCCTGCGCTCAGGGACTTCGGCATTGCTGGAGCAGGCAGGGCTCTTAAGCTCCATCCCAGGCTCCGGGCTCAGTGTGACTGCCTGCCTGGGGTGGGGGTCCAGCCTGGGGCGCCACATAGGTTCCGCACGACAGAGCAAAGTTGCCCCCTCCCCCCGGGCAGAGTTGCCCTAGCCCTGCCCTCTGGGCTCTGGGTTCACGTGGTCGACAGTGTCTGGCCCGTGTGAGCGCAGGGCCCTTCAGAGGGTGCCCCCCACCCCACCTCGGGGCCACCACTGACCTGAAACTGGAGCCAGGAGGCACCTGGCGATCACATTCACTGGAACCCGAGCTGCGTCAGTACTGACCTGCTTGGTAGAAAACTGAGTCCTCCCCTGCGCCCCTGGGGACGCCCGCGCTGGAACAAGAGGTCGAAGGTGCCTGAGGTGGGGAGGGGCTGACCCGGTGCCAAGGCCCGGCCTCCACAGCCGTCCCCGTGGTCCTCCTGGGCAGAGCCCTTAGACTAACACCATCCAGGCTTGTGGCCGAGCACAGCTGGACCTCGGGCTCCGGAGACACAGCCCCTGCTCCACCGTGGCTGCCCAAGGCCTCTGGACCTCAGTCCTTGTACCCAGAGGAAGAGGCCAGGGACCAGGGGTGGGGTGGGAGGCACTTGCCCTGACACCAGAGTTGAAAGGTGGTAGGGACGGTTAAGATCTTCATGCAGTGTTTTTAAAAATTCAGAATTAATGTCAAATCATTCGTGATGCACAAAACATTGCAAAATCCTGAAATTTGAAATAAAGACCAGATTGGTACCCATGCTACGCCGAGCCGTGACAACAGGCGGCAGAAGGAAAAAGCTGTCACGCTGAGCCTGTCTTAGCTTAAAATGGGGATATTTGGTTCATTGTGGGAACTAGGCACTAATTTTTATTTTGAAAACGGTCACAGGAAGGGTCAGGAGGCTAGCCTCGTGGAAGAGCAGCTGCCCAGCGCCAACGAGCCCTGGGTTCGAGGCTCGGACTGAGTAAGAGTCCGTGGACTACCATGCAGCTCCATTTCTGTGCGGCATCAGGATCTTTAAATATGGTGCCCGGGACGAGGGCTTCGCTCCCCTCACTCTGCCAGGCCTGCTGGGCTCTGTCATCGGGTATTCGCTGCGGGCAGACCCAGTCTCCGCCCACCTCTGTCTCTGTTCGGGGCAGCTTTCTCCGTTCGCTTCCTGGGAACACCAGGACTGGAAGCCACATCCTGGGCTCTGAGCCACCTGGAAGGCTCTGAATCCAGAGTGGAGACTGTTGTCCGACGAGAACGAGGCCAGAGTCCTTTTTTGCGGGTCTGAAAGCCTGGCTTTGAGCATGAACAGTGGTAGCCCATGTTGCGAGTCCTGGAGAGGGGGCAGGTGTGTCCTCACAAGCGCAGAGATCCCAGCTGGGCCCTGGAGGCGCACGCTGCGGGCAGTAGGCACCCTGAGCCGCACCCCACGAGGGCAGGGAAAGGCCTGGGGGCAAGACAGAAGCCCCTAAGGACGGGGACACCCAGGCGGAGGTGACGGTGCTGCACTCTTAAGTGCGGCTGGCAATGTAGGGGGCTGCCTGCCACTGCCCCCAGCCCATGGCCTCTGGCCTGTGGCCCATGGGCGGTGGCATGCGTGGACAGGCCTCCGACTGCAGCCCTCCTTACACAGCTCACATACCAGGGCCAAGAGGCGTGTCTGGAAGGCTCCTGGGTCGCGGTGGGAGGCACGGCCGAGAGCAGGAGAAGGCCACCCACTCTGGGCAGGGTGTGGACACGTGTGGGGACCTCGCACCACCCACTCAGCCCCTGCCCTCCCAGGTCCCCTAAATGGCACCAGGACAGGGCGACAGGAGGCACATGTGAGGCCGAGTGCCGCTGGGCAGGTGCCAGGATGCCCAACTCGGAACGAGGGCCTGCCCGGGTGCTCAGGCCGCCCAGCGTGCCGTTGGCCCACCGCAGTCCTGGAAGGAGGTATGAGGCGCAGGCTAGGCCTCTGTGCAGCCGGCGGGTGCTGGGGCTGTTTCCGGGTCTTCCTTCTCCCCCGCCTGCCCCACTGGCTGCCTGGGAATCCATCCTGGGGAATGGGGGCTCTCCAGAAGGAGGGAGGAGGAAGTCGGGGGCGCGGCTCCATCTGTCAGGGCGCGCCATCCCACCGGTCTGTGCTCAGTCCCCACCAGCCTGCCCACTGCCCCAGCCTCCACACAGATGCCCCCTCCCCCTGCCAGAGGGATCCCCATTTCCCAGCTGGGCTGCAGAGCTGGGAACTGGAGGTGCTGTGTCGTCATGTGGCCTATAACAGAGGGCATCCGTCACATTAGCTGCCTGGGGCCGTGATGGCCGCCTCACAGGTAGGACCATGCATCAGAGCGGAAACAGCCCGCACCTGCTGTCCTCTGCTGACCTACAAGGCCTGTGAGCCCCCGTGGGCCCTGCCAGTGCTGCCCACGCCCACCCCGTCCCCAGCCTCTGAAAGAGTCCGCTCTGACAGGTGGGAAGCTGCTTGAAGTCTCTCCATCAAGACTGTAGGCCTGGGGGGCTTCTAGTGTGTCTACGGGGTGGGAGTGGGCACCACTGGGAGGGGTAACTCCAGGGCCACTGAAGGCCTGACTCCTAGCTGTGGGAGAGGCAGCTGCCTGAGGGCCTGGCTGAGGGTGGCCGTGGGTGCAGGGTGGGTCCTGGCTCTGAGGCAGCGCAGGCTGTGCTGACTGGTCCTGAGACCATGGGGGCCTGTCCCCAGAGAAGGGTCCAGGGAGCCGTGCAGAGCCCGGCAGGCCTTCGCCCAGCCCGCGACAGCACTCTCGGTCCACGCTCAGCCCTCTGGCGATGGCTGTGGCACGGCCCTTCCACGTGGGGCCCCTCTTGGTTCTGAAGGTGTAGTCGCAGAGGTCACGCAGCTGCTGGGAGGAGGCAGCCGTGGGGCCGAGAGCTGGGAAGTGAGCCCAGTCCTGCGACGGCCACCCCTTGGGCCTGTCTGGGCCTGAGGGTGGGGGCAGCGGGCGGTCCACTGAAGATGAAGCCGTACTGCCAGTGTCCCTCGCCTGCTCCCCTCCCGGGGCTTCCTGCCTGGGACACTGTCACCGTCCCCCAGTGGTGCCCAGTAAGCGGGGCACAGCAAAGCCCATGCTGCCGGCTGGGGGTGCCCACACTGCTGCCCTGGGGACCAGAGAATCCTCCCCACAGCAGACCCCACTCCTCAGGCCATCTCCGGGGAGCTGGCCGGCATACTGTCAGGGGCTGGGACAGGGGGTCATGTTGGAGAGAAAAGGGACAGACTGGAGGGCCACAGCTGAAGCTGGGTGAGGGAGGGGGACAGCGGGGCTGAGGGTGGCACAGATGCAGGGCATGCTGGCATCACCAGGGCAGCGGGTGTCCAGGACCCATGTCTGCCCTCTCCTTGGGCAGGCACCCTCCATCCACGCATCAGACGGTCACCAAGTGTCCCTGAATGTGCCAGCCTGTCCTAGGCCTCTGAGCCCAGCAGCGAGCTGGACAGACACGGTCCGTGGTCTTGGCAAGACCCTTCCCCAGTCAGGGGGTACAGAAGGGTGACCCACTTTGTGGTGCCCCCTACCTGTGCTACACCACTTCCTTGGCTCCCCAGTACTGCCCCAGGCCCCCCATATCCTACTTGCCCCAGGAGCTCAGAGGGCCACGGTCCCCACACCAGCTGCTGTGCCACAGAGCTGACTCCTGGTCTGCCAGGCGCTGCCTCCCCACACCCACGTGGCATGGGAGATGTCACCATCCCAAGGCCGGGCTGCAGAGCCCAACTGTCCCCTGGGCCCTCCAGGCCTGGCTCTGCGTTGCTGGGGGGCAGGGCCCAGCAGGACCTGGGTGGGCTCATCAGATCAGCCCTACTCGAGGGTGGGACGCAAGGGGCCACAGATGCTGTCCAGGGATCACAGGAGGCCCCAGCCCGCATTCTGGACATGGGGTGCAGGCAGTGGGGGCTGGAGGCAGTGGAGCAAAGACGTTATCAGGCTCCGTGTCCCCAGCACCGGGTCCCCTCGGGCTGGGCAGGGTAGGAAGAGCCAGAACCTGAGCTACTCAGGAGGGGGGGCACCACAGCAGAGGCATGTGCTCGTGTGCCTGCACGTGTGCGTGTGTCTGATTATACGCGGACATGCATGCTTCCTTTTAAAAAACTTTTTTATTCTTTTGTCGGTATCTGCAGCGCGAGTGTGTGAGGCAGGGGTGCTCCCGCCTGCTGCATCCTGACTGTCCCTGCGTCCCGCTCCACATGTGCTTCCGGGTCTGGCTGCGTCTCGAGTCTCTGTGCGCTTGTCCACTGGCACAAACATGCCAGCAAGTTTGCATCTGTGGATCTTGGGGGTGGGGGGGTCTGTGTGCTGGTGCAGGAAGTACGGCCCTGCACATGCGTGTTTGGCTGGGGTCGCCCGCACTCTGACACTCCCACCCCGCTGTGGCCAATCTCTGGGCGGTTACCCCCCCAGCGCTGGGGCCATGAACCAGCTGGTCCCCACCCCCAGCCTGGGGGCTGTCACCAGGCCAGGTTCTGGCCGGGTTTGCAGCCCAGATCCTCCACGTCCCCCACTCCCTCCTCCAAGGCTGGAGCCAGCTGGAGCCACCCACAGCCCACATGGAGCCCCTGCCCGGAGGCAGGCAGCCCCCCGGCATGCCACCCGCAACTGCTAGGCACAGATGCGCCACAGACACCCACTGAGGGGCAGGGAGGACAGAGGGGCGGGGGCGGCTGCCGGACCCGAAGCCTGTCCTGCCACGCGCCATGCCAGGCTGCAAGAAGCAGGGGCTGCCCCTGCTGCCCTGTGTGACCCCGAGCAGCTCACACAGCCTTCTGGATCCAGACTCCTCGTGCAAGATAGGAGCCAGTACTTAGAGCTGCAGCGCACAGCGCACGCTCACGCCTGCCCGGCCACCCTGGCGACAAGCAGAGCTGAGAGCCAGCAGGGCTGGTGGCAGCGGGGGCACGCGGAGGGGCACGGGTGTCCCTAGAGGGTGCTCGCGGGGGCTGTGCTCGGGTGGGTGCTCCTGGAGCGGGCAGCTGCCCGTCTCCGGTCGCTCGACTGGACACCAATGTCCCCAGCCCTTCTGGTCACCTCCCGCCCTCCCCCGAGTCTCTGGGGACAGGCATCAGCTGCTGCCTCCTGACGCCACCCAGACTGGAGCGTGAGAGCCTGGAAGTCCACCGGATCCTCGCCCCAGGCTGCGGTCAGGGTCCCTGCGGCCCATCGCGGGGATGGCAGGGCAGCAGATGGCCCCTCTCCCTCGGGCCGGCCTGTCCCTGTTGGGGTCCTGCCGTCCTCACCTGTCCCTGTCGGGGTCACAGGAGCAAGAAGCTGCAAGTGTGGTGCTGTGTCCGACCTCGAGTCACGGTGACTCAGGGCCCCACCCTCCTCAGGTCCGGCCTAGCGCCCCTCCTGCCACACCCACTGCACCAGCTCGCCTTCCCTTCCCAGGAGGCGGGGGGAGAGGCCAGTGCCTGCCTGAGGCTGCAGGTCAGGCCGGGGCACCACAGAAGCCACCCTTTGCAGGCCCCGGGGCTGTCCCCACCACGGTGACCCGGCTTCTCTGCATCATGTTCTTTATTGCATCAGGAAAACCGCTGGGTCGTGCCCATGGTGGGGGTGGCAGTGGGGACCGAGCAGGCTCTGGTCCAGCAGGGTCAGCAGGCCTGGGGTGGAACACCAAGGAAGCCAAGGTGAGGGGCCTGGGTGACCCCCAAGAGCCCCATCACCCGCGCCACTGTGGGGCAGCTGTAGGCGGGTCCCCACGCCTCACCGCCCAGCTCAGCTGGACGCCATGTAACGGCTACCACAAGGCAGGTGTCGGTAGTAGGAATCGTTCTCAGTCAGGGTCCTGGGGGGGGAAAGGATGGGGGGTCACCAGGCCAACCTGAGCCCCAAACACGCAACCACTGCCACCTGGCTGAGGGACTGAGCAAAGCAGAAAGGGGGCACCAGAGCGGCGGAGCCCCAGCGCCCGAGGTCCCAGCCACCAAGGCACCACACGGGAGGAGTGTGTGCCGAGCGCGGAGTCACTGGACAGCAGGGCAAGGGACACCAGCTTGGCAGCCAGGGTCACAGCCACCCAAAGGAAGGAGCCCCTCACACAGACACACACGCACTACCAGACGACCGAAGGCCGAGGAGGCGGGCAGGGAGGGCACTACCTGCCCAGGGCGGGGTACGGGCACCGCCAGCTGTCCTTGGGGCCAGGCTCAGGCTCCGCGTGAGTGCTGCCCTTCTTGAGCACACAGTCCCCCGTCTTCTGGGGCTGGGCGCCACCCGGAGCCCAGCCCTCCCGGTCCAGCCCCTTGCGGATGTCCTCGGACCTGGAGTGAGGGGAGAGGTTGCTCGCTTCCTGGCTCTGCCGCCCAGTCCCCCAGGAAACTGGGCTTTGGGTCCCCAGCTCTTGCCCTCAGGTTCCCCGTGCTCGCAGCCTTAGTCCTCGTCCATGTGGCGCACTGCTCCTGGGGGGCCGCTGCTCCCTCCCAAGCTGGGGACCCACAACCCCAAAGGAGCACGGGTCCCAAGGCCTCCTTCATACCGGTCTCGGCTCAGCGCCACCTTCTGACCCGCCTCCTGGTCCTGTTCTCTGCCCACCCCACCTCCTGCTGGCCTCCTGCCCAAGGAGGAGGAGGCCTGAGCCTCACGCCACCCCCATGCCCACAGGGACATTGCTCCTTCCCAGTCTGGGACACCAGGGACAGAAACATCTGCAGCGTGCGATCAGTGAGGTGACCTGGCAAGGGTTGTCAGGGCTCTGAAGGGGGAGTTTGGGAGGGGCTGGGGACACCCTGGGGAGGGGGAGGCAGGTGCTGCCTGCAAAGCTGGGGCTTCCAGGCCCAGAAGACCCCATCCCAAGATCTGGTTCCTAGATGGCACTCAGGCAGCGCCCTGCCACCAGCCTGGCCCAGAGATTTTCTTACGGCCCTCGGCCCCCACTCCTGGAACCCCCATATCTGGGGCATGGCTCCCAGCGTGGCGGTCAGTGCAGAGGTGACCGGCAGAGACTGCATCCAGCTGCCGCAGGGAGCCGATTCCCTGGTGCCCCCTTCCCTCCAGCGCTCCCCAGCCTGGCCGTCCTCGTCCTACACTGCACCAGGGGTGGCAAACGTCCCCTCGGCTGCCACAGCCCACGTCCCTGAGCCAGAAGGCTTTGGACTGTGGGACCCAGGGCGTGACCCCAGTGGCCTCACCTGTGGGCTAGGTGATTCTGAGCTGGGGATTCACCCTGCTTTCCTGAGCCCCGAAGGACAGCTGTCCTGTCTCCCAACCCCACTTTGCCCATGAGCCCGGGTGGGGTTCTGTCTCTGGGCTTGGTTCCCCCGAGGCAGCAGGCTCACCCCAGGTGGCAGGTGGTCAGGCATGGGTGGTCACAAGGGCTCTGGCCATAGCCAGTGCGGTGCCAGCTTAATCCCGCGGGCTCCTGCGTCGGGGGATGCAAGGGGCACAGGATACCAGTAAGCCGGGTACGGCTCACCGAGGGGCTGGGAGCAGGGTTTCACCTTGGGTGCAGGGTCTCACCTTGCTCCCCGTGGTCCCCTGGTCAAGTAGAGGGGCATTTGTCTGCTGCAGGGGCTGGGGCAGCTGGAAGGACCGCTGGCCCACGCTGCTGGACTCGCTGCTGGGAGGGGGCACCTATGGGGATGGGGCCAAGGATGGGGGCTGGCGGCCGGGCTGGGGACCAGGGATGGGCTCACAGGCAGATGCGCCTCACCTCCTGCCTCCCAGCCCTCACCCGGGACCCCCTCCCCTCCTGCCCCTCACTCCCCTCTCATCCACAGGGCAGCTGCACTGACTCCTGCTCAGAGCCTCGGGCCAACACCAGGCGGAAGTCGCTTCCCCAAGGGGGCGAGGTGACCCCGTGTGCGGGTGTGTGGCAGTGCGTCTTGCCACCTCCCAGGGTCCCTCTCTGCCCCCAGAGCGCGACCACCCTAGCCCTCAGGAGCCATACCTGAGCGGCAGGCCTGGTGGGGGCGTCTGACAGCGTGGCACCCCGGCCCGGGAAGAGAACCTGGAGGGGCACGTGGCCAGGAGTCAGCACGCCCGGGGCCACCTGTCCTCCATCACCCCTGCCTGCTGCACCCGGGGCCCCAGGATGCAGTGGTACATGCTTGTAACCCTAGAAGTCCCGGGAGGCTGAGACGGGGCGTCACAACTGCAAGCTCAGCAACTTAACGATTTAGCAGGAGCCTGTGTCAAAGCAGGACGTGAGGTGGGCTCGGAGAGAGCTCAGCGTGAGGCCCCGGCTCGATCACCACACCGAAAGGAAGGACACAGATGGCCCGGGGCGCGGCTGGGGAGAAGCGGGCAGAGTGCGAGCCAGCGGGCCTGGTCCTCGTCTCAACTCGAGGGCCGTGTCTACGCCCTTCACCATAAGCCTCGGTCTTTCCCTCTATAAAACGGGGGCCTGGACCACCCCAAACTCTTCTGGGGGGAGTCCAGGGCTTCTGCACTGAGCTCTGTGCCCGGCCCTTTATAACTTTTTTTTTTTTTTTTGAGACAAGGTCTTACTAAGCGGCTAAACTGCTCTGGCTGGGTATGAATTCGTGATCCGCCTGCCTCGGACTCTCAGAGGGCTGGGCTGACAGGCCTGCGCCACCACATCCGGCTTTCATATTTTTAAAAAGCTAGGACCCAGACTGGTGGGATTGAGTCCCTGGAGGCCTAGCGGGGCCCGGGAACTCACAGGGTCCCCTGAGAGGGCCCAGGAGGGGGTCTGGAGGGTGACGGGGCTCCTGCCGCGGTCCTCGATGAAGCTGGTCTCTCCCCTGGCACCCGTGGGGCTCCATGGCAGATCTGCAGAGACAGTGCTCGGAGCTGCTGCCGCCTGCACGACGGCCCGCAGGCAGAAGGCATCCGTGGGGTAAGGATTCAAGGGAGGGCAGAGGGCCACAGAGCAGGCTGGCCTAGGGCACCAGTCAGCTGGGCCGGGAGCAGCCCCCATTAGCCACCCGCCTGGCCTGCGTGGGGACTCCAGACCCGGGCGGGGCACTGCCCCCGGGGCCTACCCTGTGGTGGGCAGGGCTCCTTGAAGTGCCTGGGATCGTACTTGGACATCACAGAGCACGGGCCCTGGAACACAAGACAGGTGGTGGGAGGAGGTGAGCTGGCATGAACAGCACCCACACGCACGCACCCAGAGCCAGGGAGGCGGGTCCACGGGCTCCCTGGGTGCAGACCTCGCCCCAGGGGCTATCTCAGCGTCACACACGCCCAGTAGTGGCTAATAAGGAGCCATAGGCCACGCTGGTCCCCAGAAGTGAGCCCCCGGGCACCAAGGGGGTCAGGCAAGTGGAGCAAAGAGCCAGCGTGCAGCCCCAGGGTGCAGGGCGGCGGGGAGAGGGACGCCTGGTGCCACTGGCATGCTGCTTGGGGTGCCGGGAGGCACAGACCCCCAGCTCTCCACGGCCATGCCTGCCGGCCCTCGCGTGGGCAGCGCGGCTCGGGCTGCAGGAACGAAGCCTCCCTCCCCCGTCACGTCCTGGGGGGCAGCACTCACGTAGCGCGCGGTCTCCCACTCTGCCAAGTCCCTGCCGTGTGGCTGGTGGAGGGGGAGTGCGGCCGGGGGCCTGCACTCCGGTGTGTCGAAGTGGACCCTCCTGGCCTGGGGCGAGCAGGGGCAGGTGACAATCAGCTTCTGCTCAGATTTTGCCCCGACTGCAGCGGAGCCCCCGCACACCAGCCGAGGGCCCTTCACACCAAAGCCCCCGTCGCTGTACCTGTCACCCTCACCGTGACTCCCGTGGCGGGACCACGGCCCACAGGGACGGCGGCTCCTGCCACCCCTGTAGCCACTTGCCTCCCTGGGGCCCCTCACCAGACACCCTGCCTCAGGGCCTCTGCTCCTGCTGCTGGCACTGCCTGGCAAGCTCTCCCCTCTGCTGGAGGGGACCCTCTGCTGTGGTTGGGATCTGGAATGTCCGCCAAAAGCCTCAGGTGATGGAAAGGTGCCTGGATTTGGGGTGTCAGTTGGGTCTGATTCCTTGCGTGGCTGCAAGGTGGGCCTGCTCTGCAAGGTCAGGCCCTGTGGCGCCTCCCAACCTCCGATTGCTGACCACGCCAGGATGAATGGCTTGGGCTCTGCCAGGCCTTCCTCCACAGCCAGCCACCTGGGCACGGCGGAGACCTTCTGAACTATAAGCTGGAACAACCTTTCCTCCCCGAAATTGCGGGCACTGGGTGCTGTGTTCTGGTCACGAGAAGGCAACGAAGACGCCTGCCAACTCTGGCCCAGGCTCCACAGCAAGTCCCCCCCCTCGCCTCACTCCTGCCTCACCCCGAATTCTCCCCTTGCCGCACTGCCACCTCCACGTGGAAGCCGGCGTGGCACTCAGAGCCACGGCACAGATGGGTGAGAGGCCCTGGGCGCCACCTCGTGATCAGAGGCGAGAGAGCCCGGAGCCCACGGGTTAGATGAGAGCACGGACGTCGGGAGACTGGGAGGCGGGGCAGTGCTGAGTGTGAGGGACACGTGGGGGGGGGGGCATGAGGAAGGGGTCTGGGACACTGTGGGGACAGGCAGGGGGGTGGTGACGGAGAGGCACCAGGGGAGAGGACCCTTCCCCCACCCCGTGGGCAGCCCCAGCCCCAGGCCAGCACTCACCTCCTTGCTAGGTGGACCCGTATCGGGCCTTTCCCACCCAGGGCAGGAGCTGGCCTGGCTCACGTGCCAGGGCAGTGAGTGCCTGCCGCTGGGCACCTCTAGGGGGCAGTGACTCTTGCTGGTTGCTGTCTGGGAGTTGCCCCGGAACTGCCCCCTGAGAGCGTACAGGGGCAGGAGCTAGGACCCTGGGGCCAGCGTTAGCCCTTCAGGGCAGTGTGGCCACCTCCCTGGGCCCTCACCGCACACCCCAGGACCCCACACCAGGCTCAGTGTCCCCACCCAGTGGTGAGGCAGGGGCTCACTGAGCGTGCACAAAGTCCCACAGGTGGGGTGGGTGGCGGAGCACCCATGCATACCTCAGGGCCAGGCTGTCCATGGCGTCTGGGCCGGGCTGGTACGTCACGAGCGGCCGCAGGTTGGACCTGTAGCCTGTGCTGACATGGCTGCCTACGCGGGGCTTGAACCCTTCCTGACCTGGGGACAAGAGGACACAGGGCTACAGGGCGGCAGGCCGGGAAAGGGGCAGGCCTCCACGTGCCCCGGGTCAGTCTGGGGTCACCCGTGAGCAGAGCTCTGCAGGCCAACCCTCCAGAACAGTCAGAGCCAGAAACAGGGCCAGCGGGGAGCGAGCTCAGCGTGGCAGGTTGTGGCGACACTTGCGATGGCGAAGTGTGAGCCAGACGGGACCAGACGGCCGGCCCTGCGGGGCCTCAGAGCCTCGGGGGACAGGCGCTTCAGTGTGCAGCTGCTCCGTGGTGAGGCTGGCCCAAGGGGCGGCCCTCACCGTGCCCAGGGAGGTGCTTTCCACACGTTCCTCACCGTAGGCTGTGCAGTAGCTGGTGGCGTAGAAATTCAGGGGGTCTGAGCGGCCCCCTGAACTCATCTTCACATTAGGGGAGACAACCCCCAGGGGCAGCTTGCCCATCATGGCACCGAGGGGCAGGGCCTGGGCCTGGGCGGGAACACAGGGACCTGTCAGTCCGAGGCCAGGCACGGAGACCCTACAGTTTTATCAGTTGGTGCTGCCCAGTCAGCCCCTCCTGCCGGACCTCTGACCCCCTCTCCCATCCACCCCAAAACTGAGTGCGTAAGAGGGCTGGGATCGACGCAGGGCATCCCTTCCTGGTCCAGTGGAAACCCCTCCCACTCTCCTGGAGAAGGACGGATTGGCGCCCCACCTCCCGCAGCGCCCCAACACCTGCCCTGGGCGCGCCCTTGCCTGCCCTTCAGCTGGCTCTGAGATCCACGCGGGGAGGCAGAAGCTGCTCCCGGGAGCCGGGCCCACCCCAAGTGGCCGAGGCCTGAGTCACAGAGCACTGCCTAGCAACGGCACCTGGCAACAGCGTCCTGGGCGTCCTCGGAGCCCCGGGGGGGTGGGGGGGGCAGGGCCTACCTAGCTGGCAGGAAGAGCTACTGTTAGGGTGACCACGGGAATCGGAGGTGGCCCCGCCCCCATGGGGTCACTGAGCCCCATGCCCCAGCAGGGGCCAGCACATACATCCCCCACCTCAGCCCGTGCCCTTTCTAGAATGCTGATTCCGTGTCCTTGGGGACAGGAGGCTCAGACTGGCGGCAGACCCCACCCTCAAAACAGACTGCAGAGATGCCACTGTGGGGTCCCGGGCCCGCTCCACACCACTCAGTGGACCCGCAGCTACTGGGTGCTGGGGGAGCAGAGCCAGCCTACGCTCTGTCCAGACGGGTCCTTGTGCAGTCCCTGACCACCGGGGCTCGTCACACACTCATGAAGAGCAGTGACAGCATCCGAGCCGGGTCAGGCCTGATCCGTCAGCTCGTACGGGGTGCTGCTCCTGCCCCACTCCCCGCTTTCCACCTCAGCCCAGGAGGTGACGGCGCCCACACCTGGTTCTGAGCACTGGCAGAGGCGAACAGAGGAGGTGACAGCGACAGCTTGCTGAGGCCTGGCTCAAAGCAAGCACTCGGCCACCTCCACGTCCACCACCCTGCAGTGACAGCAGAGGCCCAACGCTGGCTTCGCACTCAGAAACACCACGGCAAGTGGATCTTTTTTGGGCCAGGATGCCGAGGTGCGCACCTGTAGCCTCTGCCCCTGTCAGGGGTGCGTTCCCCCATCGCAACACCCTCGAGCCACTCGTGCCTGTCAGTGGCCAGGGTAGCCAGGGGTGTGACCGCAATCCTCATCGGGCAACTTCCTGGGACTAAGACACCCTGGCAGACAGTGGCGTCCCCCTGGTGGGTGTGCACGGCCGGGGCAGTGTGTCCTCGGGGACCGTCTGCGCCCTGTCCCCTGCTCCCCAGTGCTGTCCCCACTCTGCTCCCCCTGCTGTCCTGCTCACCATCAGGAAACGCGCAATCCCTCCGCTGCACGCTTTTGCTGATGGCCCTGCACAGAGCCGCCAGCACAGGCTGAGACCTCTGGAGCCCAGCTGAACCCGCTACCTTCCGCTATTGGGGAGTGGCAGCCGCTGTCCAGCAACTGAAGAGGGCGGCTGGCAGGGGCGGGACTCTCAAGGCCGCTGGGGATCTTGGACCGCGCAGATCCAGTGGGCGTAGCAGCCTTGAAGGCCCAGATCCTAGAAGGTGCACTGACATAATTAGGAGGTGGTGAGTTTTAAGTAGGTATCACATTTGTTTTTATGTAAATGATTGAATTGTAAGTTAAAGTAACTTGATTTTTAACGAGGACCGCTGAAGAGCCGCCTGCCCGTTTCCTGGGAGTCTGGCCTTCAGCTCTCTCCTGTGCGGGAGAGGACAGGCTCCGCCGTGTCTCCAGGGAGACAGGAGTGAGTGAATGATGAGGGGAGGCCCACCCACGAGATGCTCCGCCAGGGAGGGGCTGGGGTCACCCCGATGCCACATCAGGATTTGGGCAGAAAAGCCTGGATGCCGAGGTGACCAGGTCCGAAATCTGCAGGACGAAACAGGGCATCTGGGCTCCCGCCCAGAGAAAGGGCAGAGTCCAGGGCTCGGAGGTTGCAAGGACAGAGGCGAAGACACAGCACGAAGCTCCCCCCGGTGTACAGCTTCTCCCCACCCTGCCCAGCGACAGTCCCTGTGGGCTCCAGCGTGGATACAGGGAGAACAGGACCCCTGCATGGCAGGGAGGCCCTCTGCCAAGCCTGTGCTGACCCTGAGCCCAGACGACGTGGGCCCTGACTCCGTCACTAAAGCACCCACGAGAGCAGGGCATAGTGGCACACACCTGGAATCCTCACCCCTGGGAGGCTGAGGCAGGAGGACTGCCGTGAGACTGAGGCCAGCCAGGGCTACACAGTGAGTCCTAGATCTGCCTGGACTACAGTGACAACCTGCTTCAAAAGAAAAAAAAACCCTAGAAGAACGGGGCTAACAGTGGCACATGTCTGCAGGATGCGGCGCAGGTGGAGGCTTCAGCCCAGCCCTGGCACACAGGAAGTGCCAACTACAGGCTAGGGAAGGCCTGGAGACAGGCGGCCGAATCCCAGGGCCTGAGAGGCACCGGCACTCTGAGGCTTCCCCTGAGAAACCCTCCATCCACGATGCCTGCACCCTGTCGGGGGCAGCTCGTGTAAGGCGGGCTGAGAGTGAGCGGCCGGCCCGGGGCTGGGGGTCCGCACCGCCACGGTTGGGGAGGTCTGCCCCTGCTCACCCTCCTGGTGTAGTGGGCCGGGGGAGGGCGCGGGGGTGGGCCTCAGGGCGGCCGACCTGGGGAAAGGGGGAGCAGTCCCCAGAAATGTGAAGTCCGGGTCTTTTTTGAGCCGCATAGAAGGGACAGGAGGTCTGAAACTGTCTCGTTGGGCTTCTGGGGCTGCTGGAGCTGAAAGACCTGGGCAGGAGCTGGCAGCGGCCGTGGCCCTTCCCGGCTGCTCCGACCTCGCCTGGGTTCTCTCGCTGTCTGGCGCCACCAAGTGGCCACCACGGGCTGCTGCGGGAGAGGCTACAGGTGCCGGTCTGGTCACCGTGAGGGCCACAGGCCTATGGGCCTCCTCACCCTGCACCCACCCCTAGAGCCGCAGCCTGGGGCCACCGTGGGGACACGTCCTGTGGTTACCAGTCCCCAAGGTGCAGGCGTGCAGAGCTGTGCTCCCAGCACTGCGGGAGGCTGTCCGGAGGACAAGTTCGAGCCCAGCTTGGGCAACTCGGTGACTTCGCGAGACCCTGTCTCAAAATAAACTAAACTAGAGATGTAGCTCAGTTTGAAGGCGCCGAGCTTGATACCCAGGCCTGCAAGGCACAGGACAAAGAAGCCCTAGTTCTCCATCTGTGCCGCAAGGGAGCGAACCCACCCGTCCTCCCGGGCCTGCGGGGACCTAAAGCCGGGGCCGGCCGCACTGGCCTCCCGTGTGGCCCTCTACCCCTGCGCTCCGGCCTGTGAGGCAGGGACCACAGCTGGCAGGCCTGCTTCACCTGCAGGAGCTGTCGGGGTCCCACTGGCAGGAAGGGGTGCAGCAAAGATCCCAACCAGCTGTGACGGCCGGTGTCCCGCACCCCGCCTGCTGGACTGGGGAGTACAGGAAAGATCCGGCCTCCCCTGGGAGCTGGGGGCCTGGCAGGGGCCACAGGGGTGGCCAGGGGGGCAGCTTCTGCCCACATCCCAGATCTGCCCTGCCCAGTAAGCGTCCCTCTCGTTCACTGAGTAGGAAGGCAGGGTCCCAGAAGACCCAGTAGTAGAAGCACACCCCCAGGGCTCTGGCCCATGGGGCATCTCACCTGGGATCCCGGGCCCAAGTCCACCACATGCCTTAGAGAGTCCTGCAGCGACAGACGCCTGCTGCCTGTACGCAGAGCCACAGGGGCTGTGGGGCCCCAGCTGGACTGACGGAGCACATGACACCTATTTTGCTTCGGTCCCTGCAGGGGACAGAGCCAAGGCTTGCCAGGAAGAAACAGGTCTGGGGACTTCAGCTTAATGCAGTAGAAGGCGCCCTGACCCATGGGTACACCTAACAGGGGGAGTGAGCTTCCCGCCCCAGGAGGCGCTCAAGCGGCAGCTTCCCAGGATGACTCCAACAGAGGACTCAACAGGAGGTTAAAGTACCAGGACGTCCGAGGCACGCCCTGCCCGCCCATGGTGGGCGCAGTTAGCTCCTGCATTTTACAGATGAGGGCACGGAGACACAGAGAGGCTGTGGCACTTGTACAGGGCTACGCAGCAAGCAGAGCAGCAGCCCGCACGAGGCCTCAGACTGAGCTAGCAGTTCTCCAAGGTATTTGCTAAGTCTGACCTTTAATGATAGCTTTTCTTCTCTCTCTCTTTTTTTTTCAGACAGGTCTCACTCTGTAGTCCAAGCTGGTCCTAAACTAATCCTCCTGCCTCAGCGTCCTGAGCACAGGAACTACAGTTGTGTGTTACTACACCTGCAAATTTTTCTGTGGTGCTGGTGGATGAATATGGCGCTCTGCTCCTGCCAGGTAAGTGCTCTAACCACCGAGACACACCCTCAGCCCACGACGACAGCTTTCTAAAATCCCTCATAGGGGCCCATGCGTCCCCAGGGTCTCATCCATAGCTGCTTGGGGGTCCACACCAGGGTCTCGGCACTGTGCCAGCATCAGGGGGCCCTGAGGCAAGGTGGGGTGTAAGGTGAGACCTGCTACTTCTCCAGGAACGCTGTGCTTTTGTCTGAGGTGAGCAAGGTCACCTGAGCTGCTTCCAGTACAGATGCTGGTGACTGGCCTTGCATAGTCAACACCCCTCTCTGGTCCAGGCTATGAGGAGGAGGGACTGAGCCACGGCAGGAGCCTGGTCTGTCTGCTTTTCGCCTGGAATGCTGTGTTTGGTTCTCAGGTCTTGGAACTCCTCTGAGTGGATTCTGAAGAGACGGTCAGTGACCAAGCCCGCTCAGTCAACCAGAACTTGAGACGGGGAGCATACGTGCACTCTTCCAAGGGACGCTGCAGAAGACGCTTTATTATCTACAGCCTTTTACACCCTCCTTGCCTTCCCGCTTGTTAACAGAACAGTCCCGTGTTTCAACACCTGATCCTAATTTCAAACAGTAAACAAGCAAAACACGTGACTTAAATTTAGTAAACAAGCAACACCTGACTTAAATTAAGCAGTAAACACTTTCTCGTGGAAAGGAACTCAGCCAAGGTCAGCAATGCTGAGGTTCTCGGGCCCTGAGGGCCCCAACAGTCAGTGTCCTGTCCCCTGCCTGGCCATCATCCATGGGGAGAGAACCCTGGTCTGCCCCTTCTGAGGCCTTCCCCCGGACTATCCCAGAGAATGCAGCCTACCTGGCAGATTCCCCCATCCTGACCCAGGACAGAGGCGTGGGGACAGAGCCCATCCACCCCACAACTGCCAAAAGGAACTTTCCTAACCCAGTTTCTTCCAAGCGTCAAGCCCTAGGGGGATGGAAAAGGTGGCTGGGGGTCTGCGGGAAGCCAAGGTGCTGGGCGAGCTTAGCTGCTCCAGAGATTTGATGGGCTCCAGGCGGTGGGTCTTCAGGCCACTGGGCCTGAAGGGTGTTGCTTGGGCCAAGAGCCCTGGCCTGGCGCATCGCAGCCCTGCTCCTAGGTCCTGACTCCCTGGCTGAGTAGCAGGAAAGCAGCTTGGGGGAAAGGGACACAGGAGCCATGATGGGGGGCACAAGGTGACCTGCGCCGTGGGGTCTGGCCACCCTGGACGACAGGATTCTGTGTGGCCAGCTGGGGTCCATGGCGCAGGGCTGGGGATCGTCAGGCCTGGTGGTCACTGCAGCTTCTCTGCAGGGGGATGCAGAGCTTTAGTGCAACAGGGAAGATCAGGCCAGGGGACGCCTTTCACAAGTGGCATGAAGGCTCTAATCCTGAAGCTCTGTCACCACCAGGCACTGAAAAAGCCTGGGCCTACTGGCCCAGGTCCAACCCGTCTCGGCCTCAGCGCTCCACTGTGTCTCTCTCTGCGGGGTTACTGCAGGTCTGAACTCAGGGGCTTCACACTGACTTACATCCCCAGCCCAACTTTTGAGGCAGAGTCTCACTAATTTGCTAAATTGCCCGGGCTGGGCTCAAATTTGCAATCCTCCTGCCTCAGCCTCCCAGAGCGCCATGATCACAGCCTGCAGCACACAATCGAAGGCCTCACCCGAGGGGACATTTAACTGCTAACTGAACCCTCGCTCTTCAGAACACGCCACGTGCCCGGTGACGTCACGGGGGCTGCACCAGCCGCGGCAGAGGGCCTTGCTCCTGTCTCGTGCCGGTGCCGCCAGAGCCTTGCGGAGCTCCACCTGCGCTGGCTTGCTGCAGGCTAAAGGCAGATGATCTCAACCGACCGAGGGGCTCAGCTCTCTTACCCTTTTCTACAATCCCCTGATGGGGCTCCCAGCAGATGTTTCTTTTTCTGAATCGTCTTTCTTTCGAGGCAGCTCGAACACCTAGGTTCAAGCAATCGTCCTGCCTCAGCCTCCAGAGTAGCTGAGAATGCAGAGGCGATCCTCTCCTGGCAGGACGCGTCTCTCCATCAGTCCTCCCCTCCATCAGCCACCTCCCCGCTGTGCCGCTGCCTTGGGCTGGGGAAGAGGCCTACAGGGCTCTGTCCCCGAGTGCTCACTTGGGTGCAGGGATGGGTCCCCGCAGCAGGGCCGCCCGTCCACTACAGGGTGGGCAAGGGTGCTGACGGCCCCAAGGCCACTGCCACTGCAGATGCCACAGCCCCCTCCTTCCGGGCCTGCCTCTCTACAGCCCTGGGCAGCAGGCAGGTGGAGACAAAGGCATGCCACCTCGTGCCTCAGGAGGCTGAGGCAGGACTGTAAGTCTGCACCCACCTTGGGCAACTCAGTGACTTGGGGAGATCCCGTCTCACAACAAAAACAAGGGGCTGGAGAAACAGCAGTGGTTGGAGAGATTGTGTGGCAGGCCCAAGGCCCTGGGTTCGATTCCCCAGCACCACATAAGCCGGGAGTGGCAGCATACACACCTGTAATCACAGCACTCGGGAAGCTACAGCAGGAGTACTCCTGTTAATTCAAGGCCAGCCTGGCCTACACAGTGAGTCCAGGACCAGCCTGGACTGCAAAAGCGAGATCCTGTCTCAAATAATAAAAATGGACTGGAGATACAGCTCCCTCTGAGGGCCCTGAGTTGGATCGCCAGTACACATAAAAATATTAAATACACACACACACAAACAAATAAATAAAAACCGTAAGTAAGAGGCAGGTCAGGCTAGTGCTGCCCTGATGGAGCCTAAGCCACAGCCACAAAGCCGTGGGACACTGCTGACCACCAGGCCACGGCGCTGGTCCACAGCTACCCAGGGACACGGGACGGAGGGGAAGTGACAGGGGACAGCTGCCTCCATGACCCAGTTTGGCGCTGTCACACATCATGTGGGCAAGGGGACTCGTGGGACCACCTGGGTAGGCAGGACCAGGGTGCAGCTCCAAACAAGATGAGCGAGGAGACGTGTCTCCCCCGCCCCCCGCAGCTGGCCCTGGTGTCCTGAGGGGGTGGTGGGTCCTGGCTCTGTTTATTAATTTTAAATGCACTGTGGCCAATGTAATTTTACTTAATGCCTAATAAACGGAAAAGTGTTTATACAACACCCCTGGGCCTGACACTGAGCAGCTCAACTTAGAGGGATCCGTCCCTGTCACAAATGACACGAACCAGCAGCCGATGAGGCGGGGGCAGAGCCCACATTGCACTCAGTTCCCAGGGCGGCCGCCCGGCGTGTGAGCGTCTCCCGGGTCAGACACATTCTATGTAAAAGCCTGTCCGCTTGGCGCCCCAGCGACACCAGAGGGACTGCGCGCGTGGCGGGACGGCTCCAGCCCCCATGCAGTTCCCAGGCGACAGTGTGGTCTCCACCTGAGGACGCTGCCGCCCACTTTCCCCGGGGTGACTAGCTCGCACAAGAGACCACTCTGCGCACGGCTAAGGTGCCGGCTAACCGCACGCCCGCCAGGAGTCGCTCGAGGACAGGTGACCTGTGTCAGGGAGGGGCTCTGCGTCTCGGGCCGAGGCTGGGAACATGTGCTCGCTCATGCTCACGCTCCCAAGCTGGGCTTCGACTTACACCCCTCCTGCCCCAGCCTCAGCCAGTCGGTGCTGCATTACAGATGCACATACATCCCCAGTGTGTAGCTCTGCAAGGGTGTCACCTGACCTTCCCATTCGGGGCCCGGAGATGAGATCATTCCTTCACAGATGAGGAAACCGAGGCTTAGACCGGTGAATCCGCCAGCTGATGAGCACGCAGCCAGGTCTGACCCACACCACGGCTTAACGCGAGTCTGCCCATGGCTGCTGACATTCGTACCCACGGGCCTCCTCCCTGGGGCAAAGGCGAGGACCCACACTAATTTCTCTGCTGGGAATCCCTGAGTGTGGCTTTGCGCCCAGCTCCAGCGGGAGGACCGCGTCCTCTGGCAGAGCACCTGAGGCGGGGGCAGGCAGGCTACAGCAGACCCTGCCACCCGCCCAGTGCCAACCTT
Organism: Ctenodactylus gundi; assembly: GCA_004027205.1. Lineage (NCBI taxonomy): Eukaryota > Metazoa > Chordata > Mammalia > Rodentia > Ctenodactylidae > Ctenodactylus > Ctenodactylus gundi. Next base: position 107,759 of record PVKB01003085.1, read on the forward strand.
TCACTCTCGGGCTGGCCTCATGCGGCAAGGCCATCAGGCTATGGAGACAGCACAGGCCATGGACAGCACGGGGGCTAGGCCAGGTAGCTCCAGGGCAGCCCAGGGGCAGCGAGGCAGGGAGCAGGGTTCCGCACAAGGCCACCTCTGCCAACATCTCCCGACACACCCAACCAGTTGGGAAAGCAGCCCTTCTGAGCTGCCACACTGGGCGCCACAGACCTCTCCAGACCCCGTGACTGAACGCTGCCCAGGAGGCACACGGCCTCCCACGGGTCCCAGCTATTCAGTCTCTCACACAGCGTGCAGGTGGTAGAACTGTGGGGAAAGGCGGCTGCGTGGAGGGAAACCCACGCTGTGACCTGCAGAACTCCAAGGACGAGGCTGGGGTGACACTGGGGTGCTGCGAGCAGGCCACAGGGACGCCGTGGGGGGGGGGTGAGAGTGTCACTGGCTCTTTAATAGTTCTCTCAGTACAAAGCGCACAGTGGGAAGAAAGCGGAGGCTTGAAATGGGAGCAATGAGCCCCCACGCCTGCCTGCTGAGCCAGGGGCGGAGCACCCAGGCTGGAGGCAGCGACCCCAGAACCAGCCCCAGGGCCTGAGAGTAGCCCAGGGATGGTCCCGCTCTGGCCCCACAGCACCCTCTGGTGGCCGGCCTGAGCCATGGCCAGCGGAAGCCAGCCCTGGAGCAGGCGACAGGGCTAAGCCGGACGCGTGCTGTCCTGGTCCCAAGGCGCGTCCATCACGTGGGAAGCGAAGCATCTGCGGGGCAGCAGGAAGCCAAGGCCCGCGCCCCGGGCGGTGACCGCTGCTGCCCGAGCGGCTCAGCGCGGCCCCTGGAAGAGGTACTCCAGGTCCGGGGCGCGCAGCCGCTGCTCTTTGTTTCTGTTTTTGGTGAAATCTCGCAGCAGCGCCAGGACTTCGTTTTCAAATATTTCTGGGGCTGGTTTTGCCTCTGCAAGAGAAGAGCGGCAGGAGAAGGGTGCCCTTTCACTAATTTCCTTCTCACTTCAGGGAGACAAAGGAAGTTTCCACCGTGTCCCACAAACTAAGAACCTGCACGTGTGGGTAAAAGCTGCGTCCAGTACCTGTGGCCCAGTAGTAAATGTCCCAGTCGTTACTGGGCTCATTGATCAGGCGGTCATACTGGTTCAGCTGCTGCTCCGTCATGCGGTGCAGGTGCTCTTTAGCAAAGAGGCTGAAAGAAAGAGACAGAGCTTAGAAAGGTTGTACCCAGGCAGAGCAGAGCGCAGCCACCTTCTCGGCCCACCTGAGCAGGATGCAGTTCTCCAGCATCCCCCGCTTCCTGCTCTCGTACAGCAGGCGGGCGCGCTTGGTGTCCAGGGATTCATCAGTCCTCTCCTGCCACGGAGGCAAAGGGATTTCAATCACATCTTTCTGGGAATCTGTTGGGCTGTCACCTCTGTAGAAGCACTTGAAGGATGTCACGCTGAGGAAGGGAGATAAGAGGCTATGCCTCGACACCGCCTGAAACAGACAGACCACAGACGCCGCTGTAGTCACAGTGACTACAATCCGGTCACTTCCTCAGCACTTAGGGGTGCCAAGGACTCTGGGTCTCATCCAGTCCTCCCGATTCCCAGGCCAGAAGCCCAGCGATGCCCCCGTGGAATGAACAGCCCTCCAAACAGAACTGCAGACAGCATTCTTCACCAACCTTTCCAAAAAGTATCCAGCAAAAGCATTTCCTCTTTCCTTTCCGTTCATTTCAGTTTCACAGCAGTGTTAGTGTTCTACATGGTTGTTGTAGACCCTCAGATACCAACGCTAAAGCTCTAACCTCTCAGAGGTCTCAATCTTGAGAAGGGCTGGGCTATTAAGTGAGGGTGCCATTAACAAGAAGGCTGAAAAAGCAGCCCCAGGCCTCCTTCCCCTGGCAAAGCCGCTGACTCACACCACCACAGATCAATTCCTCTAGAGAAACCCAGGATCCCAGCAAGACTCTTGCACCAGGGTTAAGTGCCAAAGCTGGTTCACTGATGCAGGAGAAAAATCTGGGGTGCATCACTTGCTACAGTCCGTGAGCCCCGAAGAGTGATGGAGAGGAAACCCCCAGCTCCTGGTGAAACAGAAGACCAAGGCGCCTGTCCCGTAGCGTTCAGACCATCTGGGGGACCGACCTGCCTGAGCCTGGGTGCCACAAAAAAGGAACCCGGCTCGGGGCCAAGGCAAACCAAGGCGGTGATGGGGACCCGAGTCCCCATTCCCAGGGTGGCACAGAACAAGGAGACTTCACAACACCCAGTTTCTTCCTGGAAAGGAGCCAGTGCACATACTGACTATCTCAGCTGTTCAGGGTGCTGCCCACAGGGCTGGCTTCTTCCTGTCCCAACTCAAAGCAATGACAGGACACAGCCAACTCCAGATGCCCAGGGTGGCTGGGCACAAAAGAAACCCAGGGAGGCCAGCAGGGAGGCAGCCCAGCTCAGGAGCCTGTCCCTGTCCTGTGCAGCCACCACAGCGGCTTTTCAGGGTGCGGCCTGACGGAATCAGGTCGGTCCTGCCCAGCTGTATCTCTGAGACAGACCTGGCGACAGACATCGAGGGCCCCAGGGAAAGAGGGCTGAGCAACCTGCAGCAGCTGCAATGGCACCACAGAGCCACACGCAGGGGAACAGGAGCCTGCAGGATGCCCAGGAAGAAAACTCCCAGATGCAGAAATCCAAGTTGGAACCTATACCCACTGAGTCTGGAGTGGGCATATCCAGAAGAGGGGACCAAGGCTCCAGAATCTTTTGACAGCTGGTGATTATGACATGATCTGGGACAGAAGGACATTTTTTTCATTTGCACGAATCTCAATACAAACTTACAGGGCACGTGAATAAACATGAAGATGTGGCCAACCAAAGCACCACATCGACTCTCCAGAAGTCAGCCCTAAAGAATCTGAAGAGGCTGGGCATGGCGGCACATTCCTGTAATCCCAGCACTCGGGAGGCTGAGGCAGGAGGATTGACTGAAGTCCAAGGCCAGCCTGGGCTCTAGAGTGAGTTCAGGACCAGCCTGGACTATAGAGTGAGACCCTGACTCAAAAAAAAAAAAAAAAAAAATTCAAGAAGCATGAGGAGTCTATGGGAATCAAGTAAGCTGGTCGGGAGCCGTAGCACAGCCATGTTGTATTTTGCTGCCAAGGAAGTGACCTGGGCATTTGGCGAGAAAAAGCTGACCTACCCATGAACCTTTGGGCAGAAAAACAAGGAGGTGTGCTTAGCACGGACAAATGTTTTTGAGGTTTCAAACGAATCCTTGACTGTTTCATGACCTGTATTAAGAGAAAGTATACTGCGTGTTTACAGCTGTGTATAAAAGGAACTGGACTAGGAATAAACAGCGTCTTCAGCGCTTGCTGAAGTCCAGTCTGCTCTAATTAATGCTGTCTCTTCGTTCTTAACCCTCCCTCCCTCCCTCAGGATTCCCGTTACCTGACTGAGCAGGCTCAGTCACAAGCTGGAGGCATCTACAGGACTCCATCCAACAAATGTGTACACTGAGTCCCAGAGAAAAGAGGAAGCACAGATGGACGCCGGGCACGGCTGCAGACATGCTAGGCTGGACACAGGAAGCTGGAGACCTCAGTGACCACAAGCCCGGAGTCCACCCCAATGGATGTTACAACTTGTCAGAAGTCAAGGGAGCCAAGAGAGGCTGCAGGAGACACCAGACCTGCCAACATTTCCCTTTTGGACCTTCAGCTTCCAGAACGTCAGGAAAACATTGACAAGTACGCGTCTGTGAGTTGAGCCACTCTGCAGCATTTTGTTACAGCAGTCCCAGGAAGCCAACGTGATGCACGCGAAGGTAGAGGAGCGTGTGTCTCCTGTGTCCTGTCCTACCCCTTCTGGAGCAGGGTCCCTAGGACCAGGCCAAGGCAAACTCTTTGCTAGCCGGCCCTATGGGGGAGTCTCACACACGTGACAGGCACAATCCTACTTCCTGCACCGACACCACGCAGCTGGTGGTGTGACTCTACAGAAAGGACAGAGCGCAGGCCAGTGAGGTACAGGTCAACACTAGCACGGACTCTGGAGCACTTATGCTTCTGGCCAAGATTTACCCACTTCTTCTATTACCAGCAAGGCAGCAACTCAGGAAGAAAACAATACCGGGCGTGGCATGGGTCCCTAAGTCCCAGGCAATCGCACAGCCCGGGGCCTCTGAAGGGCATTAAGTGAATTAGCACTGGCAGTTTACACTGGCATATATTTAAGTAATCGTTGTAGCCACTGAGAGCTGTATAATTATAAAATAATTTTATTATAATAATACTAGTAAGAATCGTATTTATAGCGTTTCCCTGGTTCATGTTTATACCCTTTATCAAAAATAATTACTTTGCTGGGCACAGCGGTACATACCCGTAACCCCAGAATTTGGGAGGCTGAGGCAGGAGGATCACAAGCTAGAGCCCAACAAAAAGAGAACAAACAACATCTACAAAACCAAACCTGTCAAAATTCAAAGATGAAGGGAATTTTGAAATCGGCAAGAGAAAGCAACCTCTTCCCAAGACTATGAGACGAGTTCTCAGCGGAAACTTTGCAGGCTAAAACTGAGGTGGTCCAATTCAAAACGCTGACACTCTGGGAAGCTGAGGCAGGAGGACTGCAAGTTTGAGCCTGTTCTGGGCAATTCAGTGATTTAGCAAGACTCGGTCTTTAAACAAAATAACAAATTAAAAAGGGTTAGGCACATAGCTCAGTGCAAAGGCCCCGAGTTCAGTCTTCAGTACTATAAGTAAATACATAGATGAAAAAAAAACCCTGCTAACGATATACTCTTATCTGATAAACTACCCTTCAAAAATTTAGGAAAAGTAAAAGCTTTCCCTCTTCCAGAAAACTTATCCCGTTTCCAGAAAAATGAAAGCTAAGGAGTCATCGCCACGCTTCCCGCCTCATAGGCGATGGTAAGCGGAGTCCTTCAAGTAGGACAGGATACTAGACAGTAACACAAAGTGAAAACTGCAGAAAGAAAACATCAACAGGTTGATAAACTTCAATGACCCGCTTTCCCCAACGAACAGAACACCCAGATGCCAAGTCAACAAGGAAACGTCGACACCAGGACTTGAACGAGGCTGCAGACCAAACGCAGCGGACACAACACAACTTCTCGCCCAGCAGGTTACCTGTTCCTCCTAGGTACACACAAAACACTCCGCAGGACAGATCACAAATTACGTTTAAGAACAAGTCCTAACCAATTTATGACAAGCAATCCTATCAGTTAGCTTTTCCAGCCACACTGGAAGAAAGCTGAAGAACAGAAAGAAATCCGGAAAATTTGCAATCTGTGGCGATTAAGCAAGCACTCTCGAACAACCAATAGGTCAGAGAAGCAAACAAAAGAGAAACGTAAAAACCCGAAGACAAAACGAAACTCAGCATAAAACATTATGAGAACGAAAACGGCACTAAGTTTACAGCAGTAAATGCCTATATTAACAAAAATCAAGGCTTGCTCAAGACGCTCCGTGAAATCACGACAGGCACTGAAGTCTCAAGTACAAGCACCAAGAGGCACCTCAGAAGCTTAGGGTAACCGCCTGGCGCAGACAGGTTGCACGGGGTCTGACTACAGACAGGATCCCGCACAATCACGAAGCGACACTCAGGGATCGAGGCCAGGCCCCGCCACGGGACTGACCTTGCCACGGCCTTGATCATCGAAAAGGCAAATCCCAGCCCCAGCCCGCTCCAGCCCCTGGCACCGCGACCCTCTCACCCGCGCCAGAGCCGGGAGCGCGGGAAGCGCCGCCATGCCGCCAGTACCGCGCCGGAAAGCGGCCGCAGCCCACTTCCGGGAGCTCCGGCCTCCGCGGCGGCCCTGAGCCGGAAAATGCGTCCCTGCGTCGAGCGGAAGTGGCCGTGCGCGTGACGCTGGCGGCGGGGGCGGGGCCTGGGGCGGAGAGCGGTTCGCGCGCTTCGGGCCTAGTCCGGACTTGCCGCCGCCGCCGCCATATTCCCGGTAACGGGGGCGCGCGGCCGGGGCCAGCTGGGCCGGAAGACGGGTCGGGGCCGACGCGGAGGCGGGGCGGGGGTCGGTTGAGCTCGGGGCGGGCGGGGACAGCCGCGGGCCTTTGAGGAGAGGGCCGGGAGCGCGGGGGGGGAACGGGCAGGCCTAGCTGGGGCGAAGGCCGGGCCGGGCGGCGAGGGCACTGGCGGGCCCGCGGGGGCTCTGACCGGGGCCGCCCCGGGGCCCAGACGGGTGCCGCGGGCTGGGGCTGCGCGCCTCGCCGCCGCGCCTGCGCGCGGCCCGGACTGGCTTGGCGCTCGGGCCGCGAGAGCCGAGGCCCGGGATTCCCTGTCGCGCCCCGATTCACGTGAGGCCTACGGTGATGGGCAGCGAGCCCCGCGGGCCCGGGCGGCCCGGAGCGCGGGGGGCGGCGCGAGGCCGGGGGCGGGGCGAGGCGGGCGGGTGGGGCCGGGCTGGGGCTGCCGGGATGCTGCGTCTCTGGAGACGGGAGGTTGGCGAGCGGGGCCCTCCCGGGCCGGGCGCCGGGCGCCTTCTGATTGTTGTGTCTTCCTGAATGCCGCAGCGGTGTGTTCCTGACTTCGTCCACTCTCCGGGCTCGAGACCGTCTTTCCGGAGCCATGTCCGAAGGAGTGGACTTGATTGATATTTACGCCGATGAGGAGTTCAACCAGGTGAGAGGGTCCTGGATCTGCTGGAGAATCACTTGCCAGTCCTGGACTTGATCAGGCATCCTCTGGGTCTAAAAATTTCCCCCTAGCGGAGACTTTGAAGACTGCTGACCATTGTGCTTTGTTAATTTGAATCTCTAGGATTAATTCTAAAGGGTTTAAGAGCAAATAAAAATCAAGTGTACTAGAGTGAGTCAACCTGTGGAATCTGCTCCCTGGGACACCAGAGTTAAATGTCAGCCTCATAAAGGCTAGCCACACTTTTGAGAGTCCGAATTCCTTTTGTTTCAGGATTCATGGGGACAGTGTTAGTACCTGTTTCTTGGCCATGAATGTAATCCCCTCCCATTAAAGCTGCCAAAACACAGTACCACAGTATATTCACAGTGTCATCTCCGTTTCATTTTTCTTTTATAAGTAGCTTGGTTCGCATCCTGGGAAGTTTTTTGGGTGGAGCTTATTTCTGGGAAGGCAGGAAACAAGCTAGAAAGCAGGTATAGACTCATTCGTACCCCAGGTTGGGTTCACTGGTGTCTGTATTTTTATCAGGAGTCGTTACACAGATTTCTTGAAATAATTATTTATGCAGTTCGGTCGTGAGGTATTGTAGCCAGTTCTCAGGAATGTTCCCAAGTCAGTATTTAAAAGTTAACGATAACGTTTGCCAGGTTGTTTTCAGCGTCATTCTACTTTGGCATGCTGGTTCTCCCTGGAGGCTTTTTCTAAGGTGCACAGGAGGACTGGGCACAGGCAAACAGGGATGAGAGGGTGTCTGCACCTGGATCCTGACTTGATAATCGTAGGCATCGCAAGAGGCTCATACTTGTTATTTCCTTGCTTCCCCTTAACTAGCCTAAGTTTTCTTTTCGTCTTCCTTCCTTCCTTTCTTCCTTTTTTTGAGACAGGTTCTGCTAGGCAAGTGCTTTTTACCACTGAGCTATTCCTCCAGCCCCTGAGTTTACATTTAAAAAATATTTTTGATACATTATGATTTTTAAATCTTTTTGGAGACAGGTGTCACTCTGGGTGGTCCTGAAGTTACTGTGTAGCCCAGGCAGACCTTGAACTCAGCAATTCTCCTGACTCAGCTTTCAGATGCTGGGATTACAGGCATGCACCACTGAGCCCTGATGTCTTTTGTATATTGCTGGAGAATTGAACCAGAGCGTAGGGCCTTCTGTGCTGTGACCACTGGGCGGTGCCCGTCAACCCAATCTTGAGATTTGAAGCTTACATATAAGTAGAATAGTGGAGTGAGCTTGTGCCCAAATACTACACTTATTCTTTCCTGGTGCTGGGGACTAAACCCACACAGCCCTTTGTGCCCTTGGGTCCGATGCTTACGTTTCCCATGTCTTATCTTTTAAGCTATGGAGTCACCTACATAGGGCTAATTATCTTAACGCATGAAATTTTAAAATTTTTCAAATAAGTTCAGTTATTTATGAATGGAAAAGAAAGGTTTCTTGAGTTTACCTATTCCTTCAAGTCTGCCATTTTGTAAATTACAGGCTATGTTTTTCCCAGGAGAATGTTCCCAAGTTCTTTTGTGTTGTCAATGAAGAGCTTCTTTGGCTCTGTCTTGGTGCTGCCAGTGCACTTTGGGAATTAGGCAGAATGGGGTCTATGCCTTGGGCCATGTTTGGAAACAAGGTAATGGTTTCTTACTTTCCTGAGTAGTATGACTTGTCAGCCATTTGTAGATAGGACGCACGCCTTGGCTGATGGTTGCTGCCTTGTCAGTGTTTCCACTCTCAACAGTTTGTTCTCTGCTCTCTTCGGTTAACAAAGGACATTTTATGACTCTAAGATAGGCCAGAGGGAGTCTGTGGATTCTCCTAGACATTTATAACAAGCAGGTAATAAATTTGATGCTGGGAAAATTAAAGTTTAGATCTGAAATGTCTTACATCTTAGAGAAGGCGGAGAAAAGGGCATTCTCCTCCCCTAGTGAGTTAATTGTTGGAAAATTTGATTTTACTGTAATCTGGAAGCTGCTAAAAATGGTAAAAAAACCTCTAGTTAGGGGTGTTAGAAGCTAGCTCAGACTGAAGGCAGCTAGTACACATTTTTGTCTTAGACTGCTTCAGGAATGTTAATTAATTTGCCCCAAGATGGACCATGCCTGAGAATCCCTTCCCACATACTTTGCTCCCCAAGGAAAGTGGACAGTCCCTGCATGGGGTCCCATGTGTTTCCGCCTGGTCTTTCAGCACGTGCTGTGAAAGCACTTGGCAGAGCTGCTGTGTCTTGCTGCAGGGAGAGACCTGGGACCCATAGCTGCTCTTCTGGGCTGGGTAGAAATCCCTGGAAAGGTGACTGAGAGTTGCCACTCAGTTGGTGTTTTGCCTCTGTTCTAGCTTGCTGAGAAGGGCTGTTTCACTTCTGTACTCCCACGCAGGAATTTATTGAGCTACTATTTACCAGGGCTGGTAAGGTAATGGTGGGGAATGGATCCTGTACTGAAAACAGGTTTCACTCCTGGTGGTAATGGTGAAGGGGTGAGTGGGTCGTAACAATGTAGAGTGACAGGCAGCAGTAAAGCCAGGGCTAGGGAGGTGTAAGGTGACAACTGTGGGAATAGACCTCAGGAAGCTGTAAACCTTGCTTGAACCGTGGTTATCATTAAAAGAAGCAATGGTATTAGGTTAGTTGCTTCCAGAAAAATTAGTCCTGGGCTAGTCACTTCAGTCACATACCAGGAAAAAGGGGCTGTCGTGTGGGAACATTGAACATAATTTAAATTTAAAATCATGGAAGTTCTGTTTGCAATGAAGCTTCATGGAACTATCTCTTTTTATTTCTGTGCTACTGAATACAAAACTCTTCCTGAGATATACATTCAGTGTTAAATACATATTTCATGTTTAATCTTCCCAGAATAAAGCTTTCAACATTGGTGTTTGTTGAACACTGTTCACTTACTTTGTAGAATTTCGTGGTGTTTCAGTCTAACCCATCACTGGACAGATTGCCACCTGGGGTAATAGGAATGCTTCAGACCTTAGCTGATTTGCTCTTCTCCCAGTCCAGTAGGTAAAATGAATTGGTAATGCTAGCAACTTAACCCATTTATTTTTAATTTGTGATATTAGGGCTTGCACCCAGAGCCTTCACACTGAACTGCCTCCCCAGCCCTCCCCACCCCCTTCTTTTAATTTTGAAACAGCGTAGCTGAAAGTGGCTAAGTTGGGTCGGACTCTAACTTGTGATCCTCCTGCCTCAGCCTCCCAGAGCGTTGGGGTTACAGCTAGGAAACTAGCCAATACGAGCACGACTTGCTGCCTCGTTCTCTTCACCGTAGCCCTCCGCTGACCTGCCGGTGCTTTCCCACCCGCCTCTCCGAGCCGATCGAGGCTCTGCAGCCCAGTGAGGCCTCTGAAGCTTGTGACCACTTTGTGCTTACTGGCTCCTTTTGTTTCAGAATGCTAACCCACAAACTAGGGTCTTCAGTGTTGGGGTCTCTCTTGTTTTCTAAGGAACATTCTTGAAGGAATAGAGTAGTTGCCGTTTTAGAAGTTGTGTTCATGTTTATAGTATAAAAGATTTCCTGGTGATGTATATGGAAATCTGATCTATCCACATTTGCCTATTGGTTCCGTAGCCAGCTTCTAGTGATAATTTTTGTGTCACCACTTTCAGTCGCATCTCTCAATCAGGTACTGCATGGAAGGAATTCCAGTTTGGTCCCATTGAATATTCAAGGCATTGTTTCCTTAAGTCCCTTTAAGTTTTGTTTGAAGATTCTTGGATTTTTTTTGGGGGGTGGATGGGTTGGTTTTGTATTTTTCAAATACTTGCCTTAAGGCTGGAATAATACCTCTCAGCGTGCTTGCCCAGGAAATTCAAGGCCCCGGTTCAAGTCCCCAGTGCCACATACTAGTAGCCGGATGTGATGGCGCACATTTATGATTCTAGCACTCAGGAGGTTGAGGTGAAAGGACTGCCCTGGTACTAGGTCAGGCTGGGCTATGTAGTGAGTGCAGGACCAGCCTGGACTACGCAATACCCTGTCTCAAGAAGTTAAATAAGTAAAGGAAAATACGGTGTGAGGTAGTGTTGCCCCTTGACATCATTGGAGAATTGGTCCCAGCTTCATACCAAAATCCTTGGGTATTTCAGTTCTTTATGTAAAATGGCATAGTGTTTGTGTATAACCTGTGTATATTCCCCCATGTACTTTAATCATCTCTAGATTATTTATACCCAATAAAATGAGAATTCTATGCAGTAGTGCTATACTTCTTATTCATATTACATATTTTTAGCCCATAGTTGGTTGACTTTGTGAGTGCAGAACCTATGGATACAGAGGGCTGACTGTAGTACCTTGTGAGGGTTATCGTGTTGACTAGAATCAGGTGATATCCAAGTCCTTTCTCTGTCTTGAACCACAGGGGCAAATCAGTCTTATAGGACTAGGTAAGTGATCGTCTAGATCTGGGATGGTTTGAGTGGAGCTGGTGAGCAACCCTAGGGCCTTGTGCCTTCTAGAAAGCTCTTGGCCTCAGCTATATCCGTTGCCCCTGCTTGCTCCATTGTAATTTTCTTTATTAGTGTTGCATGTACCTGACAGCCTCCCTAAGTCATTATATTAACCAAAGGAGTTAAAGCAGTATTCTTCGGTCTCTTTTGCTTTTTTTTTTTTTTTTGAGACAGGGTCTTGCTCTGTAGCCCAGGCTGGTCCTGAACTCACTGGTGTAACCAGGCTGGCTTTGGACTCAGGTTAGTGTTCCTGCCTCAGCCTCCTGAATGCTGGGATTACAGGTGTGTGCTACCGCGCCCACATTTATGTGGTGCTGGAGAATTGAACTCAGGGCCTTGAGCTTGCAAGGCAGGCACTTTAACTGCTGTGCCCTTCCTCCAGCCCTGATTTTTTTTTTTTTTTTTTTTTTTTTTGATACAGGATCTTGTTCTTTAGTCCCGGCTGGTCCTGTGTAGTACTGGCTGGCCTGAAACTCAGCAATTCTCCTGCTTCGGCCACCCTAGTATTGGGATTGTAGGTGTGTGCCTACGCTCCACTTGTGTGGTGCTGGGGAATTGAACTCAGGGCCTTGCTCTTGGTAGGCAAGTGCTTTAACTGCTGAGCTACACCTTGAGCCCCAAATTTACTTCACTTTTCAATAAATGGAAGACTGACTATCCTGTAACTTCGTCTGGAACTAATATAAGATGTTGAAAATGGATTTTCATGAATGTGTCCTAGAAGTGATTTGTTGAGACACGGTCTCACTCTGTGGACCAGGATGGTCCAGAACTCGCTGTTTGCCTGGGCTTGCCTTGAAATCTCTGCAATCCCTTTTCCTCGGTCTCCCAAGTGCTAAGATTGTAAGCACTCACCACCATGCACTGTGTATGTGGCACTGGGAAATTGAGTTTTGGGTCTTGCCGTCGCTTTAACGGCCCGCTGTTCCTCCAGCCCATAAGTGATTGTCAGAAGCCAGCCTCCTTGACAGGAATGGCGCCTGCACCTCAGAAGTTCCAGTAGTTTTGCTTCTTTGTTATGTGTCTTACTAGAAAGCTATTTCCTAACAAGGTCTGGGACTGAGACCCACATGTCTCAGCTCAGAGAAACAATTGCAAGTAAGACAGTTTGGTTTTCTTATCTTGTGTCCTGGAGTTGGACCAGGAACTTTTATACATTGTTTTAAAAAGTATTTGCCTATGGTATCTAAGTAAACCAGAGGGATGGGAAAGTAAGAAATGAAAGATTTGCAAACCAGCTTTGCTGCCCTGTGTCTTTTAGGACCCAGAGTTCAACAACACTGACCAGATTGACCTGTATGATGATGTGCTGACAGCCACCTCCCAGCCCTCAGATGACAGAAGCAGCAGCACTGAGCCTCCACCTCCAGTCCACCAGGAGCCATCTCCCAAGCCCAGCAATAAGACCCCTGCGATTCTGTACACATATAGTGGCCTGCGCAGCAGGCGAGCAGCCGTCTACGTGGGCAGCTTTTCCTGGGTGAGTGTGAACACAGGGTCCCAGGAGGACACTGGGAGTCTGGGACTGAACACCGGGAGGTGATGACATTATCAGAATCTGCTGTTGCACTGTTCATGTGCTGATGGGGTTGGATTTCTTTTTCCTGGGATCAGACTGGATTGACCTCTAAAAGAGAGCCATCCTGAGGACGTACTGGTGCTGAAGGAAGCAGTGATTCAGTGGGGAGCTACTTTTCCTGCCATGTTGTTACTGCCCCTGACCCGGGGCTTTATGCCTAGCAGGGTCATATGTGGGACAAGGTTTCAGAGTGAACACCTTGAGCTCTTGGTGGTCATTAGACAGTCCCATGACATTGTGGCTGATGGGATCGAAGGCCTTGGTAGCTCTGGTACGCTCCGGGTAGGTAGTGACTGGTTTGCAAATGTTACTGTGTGACGAGTTTTCCAAATGAGAATGCATATTTACTGAGGGGACAGTTCTGGAGGTGGTCACCCCTCACCTACCTGTCAGACCTGTCACTAGGAGTTGCTGGCAGTCGGTGCTGGAACTAGTAAGTGGCCAGGCCCAGTGGCGTTGGGAGTTAAGATCAGTATTCGTCCTCGTCCCTGCAGTCGGAGCTTGAGGCTGGGGCGTTCAGTCTGCCCTGGTGAGGGCTGGGAGGACAGTGCCTGTGGCTGGAGAACTGCTGGGCTTGTGGGTCTCTGCGGGGGGAGTCGGTGGCGTTGCTGACGTTCTGGGCCATAAGCTGGATCTGGAGCGTTCTGGCCGGGGAGGGGCTGGGGTGTAGCTCTGACGTCTTTCCCTTTCCATCTTGCCGGCCTCAGTGGACCACAGACCAGCAGCTGATCCAGGTTATTCGCTCTATAGGAGTCTACGATGTGGTGGAGTTGAAGTTTGCAGAGAATCGAGCAAATGGCCAGTCCAAAGGGTGAGGTCGGGATTTGGGGAGCCTCTTAAGAGTTTGTAACCATCAGGGTAACTAATCCTGGATTTTAATTCTTCCCTGTCCCCGCCCAGCTGGCTGCCTTAGAGTGGGGACCGAGCTGCAGGGCAGTGGACCAGCTGTCCATTGAGGGACAAAGAGTGCTGGTTTGGGGCGTTTTCTTGGCTTTGCGCGTTTTTAGGTTTTTTGTTCTGGTTTGGTTTGATTTTATTTTGGGGTGTTTTTGTTGTTTGGGGGGTTTGGGGTTTTTTGTCACTTTTCGGTACTGGGTATAAACCCAGGGGCACTCTACTACTGAGCTACATCCCCAGCCGTTTTATTTTTTTATTTTGAGACAGGGTCTTGCTAAGTTGTCCAGGCTGGCCTTGAACTTGCGATCCTCCTGCCTCAGCCTCCTGAGTAGCTGGGATTACAGGTGTGCACCACCTCACCCGGCAAGATTGCTGATTTTTAATTCCCTCCCCCTTCCCCCCCTTAAAAAAAGGAAGATTATAGGCTGGCACCTTTTCGTTGTGGATAGTTCTGTTTGTGTGTATTTAATAGCAAGATATCTTTGCTTTGCTAATTTTCACTAAAACTAGAAGTTCTTTGTTCCTCTCTTATTTCTAAACATATTTTACTCATTTTTACATCTGCTCCCTGAAGGTATGCTGAGGTGGTGGTAGCCTCTGAAAACTCTGTCCACAAATTGTTGGAACTCTTGCCGGGAAAAGTTCTCAATGGAGAAAAAGTGGACGTGAGGCCAGCCACCCGGCAAAACCTGTCTCAGTTTGAGGCGCAGGCTCGGAAACGTGAGTGCGTCCGAGTCCCAAGAGGGGGTACGTGGAGACCATCTATATGTGGGGGGAGGCTGTGGGTGGGCTTGTGGTGGTATGGGCTTAGACTGCGGCGTCCAGGGGTTAGAGGCTTGCTGGTGGCCATGGGTGGTGGTACAGTCAGCGAGGTTTGGAGGAAAGGGAGCACTGCGCTGGGAGTCGGAGGGGTTTGGGAGGCCTAGGATGGCCTTGGGCAGGTCAGCGCTGCTGGTGGCTGGTCCCCTGCCTAAAGCAGAGACGTGGTGTCAGAGTCCTTCCCCGCGCTTAGTCCTGTATTTTTCTATGGCATTTGGCCTGCAGTGCACAGGCTTAACTCCCTTCCTCCCGCCCAAGGTGTGACTAACAGCTAAGGACGGCTGTGGCTTTATCTTTTTCTTTTTCTTTCTTTCTTATTCTTTTTTTTTTTTTTTTTTTTTTTGAAACAGGGTCTTGCTCTGTAGCCCAGGCTGGACCTGAACTCACTGTGTAGTTCAGGCTAGCCTTGGACTTATAGCAGTTCCCCTGTCTCAGCCTCCTGAATGCTGGGATTACTGGCATGCGCCACTATGCCCAGCTTTGTGTGGTACTGGGGAATTGAATTCAGGGCCTTGCACTTGCTAGGCAAGCGCTTTAACTGCTGGGCTATTGCTCCAGTCTTGTAATTTTGTCTTGAGTACTTGTAGGAAAGGAGGATACTCTAGAAAGAGGAAAATAAAAAGTTGTTGAGGAATGAAAATTTCTCTAACCCTGCCCCAGGGGAGAAGGCATACCTTCCGTTCTGAGTAGTGTGGTCTGCTTGGCAGGTGCCTTTCACCAGGAACAAAGGTCACATCAGCCCCAGCTGCGTGGCTGCAACCCGGTTCTTCTTACTCTCTTATTCTGTGTCCACGGGCTGTCTTCTGATGTTGATCTGAGCGGGGTGCCCTCAGTTAGCATTCTGGTTTATGAATTAGCCTCTCAAGGACTAAACCTCAGATTGTCTTGACCCCACAGGGTGCAGCCACGCTACAGAGTCCTTCAAATAGTCATCTGGCTGGGCGTGGTGTGACACATGCCTATAATCCCAACACTGGCAGGCTGAGACGGGGATTAAAAGTTGGAGCCCCGTCTGAACAGCGTGGCAAGATCATGTCTCAAAAATTAAAAATGAAACTTGGGATGTTGCACAGTGTAAAGGTCTTGGGCTCAATCATAAATACAAAAAAAAAAATCAACCAACCTTTATACTCTTACTACCTGTGTATTCCTTAAATGTATCCTAGGCTACAGAGCAAGATTCTGTCTCAAAAAAGAAAATAAAAAAAAAGGTTGGTGTTGAGGCGCATAGCTTAGTGATTAGTGCACTTGCCAGGAAAGCCTAAGGCCCCTGGTTCAATCCCCCACTGCCATATAATAGCCAAGCAGGGTGGTGTACACCTGTAACTTCAGCAGTTAGGAGGCTGAGACAGGAGGGTTGCTGTGAGTTCAAGGCCAGACTGGGCTACAGGGCAAAATCCTGTCTCAAGAAAAGGCTGGTCTCTGGGGACTTGGCAGCCATAGATGCAAAACAAGCTTTGCAGAGAGGAAGCAGTAGACTGAGGAGGAGTTAACAGTGTGAGGATCACATTTTAAAACTCTTTAGTTTGCTTGAACTCAAGGAGGTAACAGGTGGCTATGCATCTGGGACCTTAGGAACAAGAGTGTGTGGTGGAGCAGCAAGGGGGCTGGCATGGTGGCTTCACCAGAGGCTCCTGAGTTGGGAGTGACTCAGGTTTCATTTGCAGAAGCCTCTATTCACCCACTCACAAAGCAGCTCCACAGTTCCAAGACCCCCGAGGCTGGGAGATTGTGTTCTGTTGCAGTCACATGAGCCAGGCTTAAATCTGTGAAGGTAGAGGGACCAGTGTCAAAAGCCAGGGTTCCAGCTGTGTGCATACAGCACCCTGCACACAGCCCCTTGCCCGTAGGTTGCCCCGAGAGTGGGGGAGTCCCCAGATCCAAGGCATGTTTAATGCCGCCGTTTCCACAGAGCCTTGCCGTCATCGTGTCCTTCTGCCCCCTTGGTGGGCAGGTCTTGGCTGAGCCCCCGAGCTTCTCTTTGCCCTCGAACCTCTGTTGTGCTCTTTGTGCGTGCCTTGCCCACCTCGCTGCCAGTCAGTGTGTGTGGATAGAACAGTGGACTGGCCCTTCCCCTTCTCCTGCCTCCACAGCCAGAGTTGCACGGCAGGAGAGCGGTCAGCAGGGCTGGCCTGAGGGGAGGCCCGTGCCTCTGAGCAATGGGGTTCATCTCGCTGGAGGCGGTGGGGGGCAGCAGTCACACTCCAGTGCTTTTTTTGTGGGTCGTTATTAATCTTTCCTCACTTCTAAACAGAAACAAACCCAAGGGACGGTCAGCTGCATTCTGAAGCCCTTTGAGAGCTCCTCATGCTAGGGTTGCTCACGGGCCTCATGATCTCAGTGAGACACTTGGGCCTCTTTCTCAGGGAGCCTGGATCAGGCAGGAGGCGATTCTCTCTGTGTCTCAGCTCCTCTGTAGAGTAGCAGTGCAGGCAAATGGGTTCCAGTGAGTCTGTCAGAAGCTCGGCAGTCACCGCAGCTGTGTTCTGTGTTTCAGGAATACCTCCCCGGGCCCACTCCCGAGATTCTAGTGACTCTGCTGATGGCCGGGCCACACCCTCTGAGAACCTTGTGCCCTCCTCCGCCCGTGTGGACAAGCCCCCCAGCGTGCTGCCCTACTTCAACCGCCCACCTTCAGCCCTACCCCTCATGGGCCTGCCTCCACCCCCGATCCCGCCTCCACCTCCTCTCTCTTCAAGCTTTGGGGTCCCTCCTCCCCCTCCTGGTATCCACTACCAGCATCTCATGCCCCCTCCTCCTCGACTACCTCCTCATCTGACTGTTCCTCCCCCGGGGGCCATCCCACCTGCCCTTCACCTCAATCCCGCGTTCTTCCCCCCACCGAATGCGACAGTGGGGCCTCCCCCAGATACGTACATGAAAGCCTCCACACCCTATAACCATCATGGCAGGTAAGCGTGTTTTCTTCCCCCTGGATCTGAAGCAACAGGAATAGGGTAGATAGTGTGATAAGCAGTAGCTTCTTCCAGAAGAAGTGAGCAGTGGGCACTGTTTTCCTTTGGGGAACCGGTTGTCATGGTGCTGAGTCTTGGGACCTAGTGTATGGGCCATGGGTGGTTTTTATTTAGTGTTTTTTTTTTTCCATCTTAACCACCTGACCCACACCATGCCCTTCCTACCCCTTTATAGGAGTTTGATGTCACTGAGTGCCGTAGTGGCTCTGCAGGTATGACTGTGGCTCGCAGTCTTGTCATGCCAGCATTATAGACTCGCTGACAGGGCCGCCCTTTGGGGAAGAGATGAACATGTGAGGTGCAGAGCGGGCTGAGAACCTCTTTAGATTGAGCGTGAGAGCCTGGGTCAGCGGTGCCGTGCTGTGGTGTCTGACCACCAGCAATGGTTTACTTTGCAGCCGAGATGCGGGCCCTCCACCCTCCACAGTGAGTGAAGCCGAATTTGAGGAGATCATGAAGCGAAATCGAGCAATCTCCAGCAGTGCCATTTCCAAAGCTGTGTCTGGAGCCAGTGCTGGTAAATGCCCCTGCTGCCCGGCACACACCGCCACTCCCCTTGTATCTTTTCCACTGGCAAAAGGCAACAGAGATGGCATTGGAGCGCTTTTCGATGCCTGTGTGGTGCATGCTGGAAGGCAGCCGGAACGTGATTTCTTGGCTCAGGGAAAGCTCCAGTGGTCATGTGTAGTCAACATCTGGATCTACCCTCTTGAAAGCAGATTTAGCACCTAAAATCTGTGTACCGCATGCCATCTCGTGGTTTGTTGTAGTAAAATCTGCTGTGGGATGATCTTGGCTTCAGGTGCTACTCTTCAGATCTAGGGTCTATGCCATGGGTCCTGTGCCAAGTGTAGATCCTGTTCTTTAGCACAGTGCCTCAGCTGGGTAGTGCTTTGATACAGACTCCAAGTCCATCATGGAATCTTGGCAGAGCCGGCAGTCAGTCCTAGCAAGGGAGTCTCCTGGGTACCACTGTAAAGCATAGTGCCCCCTTCCAGCTACCTTTTGCCTACTGTCCATGTTCAGCAGGCAGAGTCAGCGGCTCTGATTTCTGAAAGCTCTTAAGTATGAACCAATATTTCTAGAAAGGTGAGGCTGTAGGACATTTCAGGACGCCAGTCCCAAGTTTCACTTCAGAACACGAGTGTGTTCACTTCCTCCCATGAGCTTACTGCAGGAATGTCTGTGTCTGTAGGCTGCCGCATCTCCTGAGAGACAACCGCAAACATTGCCATTTTCCATTTTTTCTTGTCTTTTGATTATAAAACTTGAATCGGCAAATGAAGTATGTATGTTCTTTCTAGTGTTTTTTCCCCACCAGCAAAACCTACGTTGACATCTGAGTGAGTCTTTAGATTAAAAAGTAATACATGTCACTCACCAAATCAAATATACAGAGGAGTTTAAAGGAATAATCACTTCATCTTTCCTGCCAGTTGCTGCACCCTGAAGCCATCAGTACCTGAATCCTTCCTTCTTGTTCTTGCTCCAGTCACCTGGACACAGATATTTATCGAGTGTGGACCCATAAAGCAGATGTCTTGCTGGCCCTGGGCCTCCACAGGACGTAATTCCTTACCAGCTGCTGCTCTGTTCTTGAATCTGCCGCAGAGGCAGCTGCCAGCCCTCCTTTTCACTGACTCCCTATGGAGTCATGCCATGTGGTTTCTGTCCTTAGTGTTCTTAAATTCCCTTGGAAAAACCCTGTGTAGGTCCCCACACTGTAATCTTTATTCCTGAGGCAGGGATTGCTCAAGGCTGAGAAATGAAGCTGGGCCTGGTATCACAAGCCTATTACAGGCGTGTGCCACCACACCTGGCTCTCAGTACTCTGGGAGACTGAAGCAGGAAGATCACCAAGTTGAAGCCCAGCCTGGGTGACTTAGTGACTTAGAGAGACCCGGTCTCAGAAACAATAATCGTTCAGGTTTTACATGGGAATATACCTCAGTGTGAAGGCCTGAGCTTGATTTCAGTACCAAGAAAAGGAAATGAAGGAGCTAGATATTGGTGGCAGCATAATTTTTTAAATGTGCATATGTAGTTACACACCATAGCATGTCTCAGATGTTGACACACTGTGTATGGCAGGGGTCCCTAAGATTCTGTCACCTAGTCACGCTTTGACTGTCTTAGTTTTTGTAAGTACACCCTTCTGCTATTACACAGGTTGTATCTCCGTCTTTAAGTGATTCCTGGCTGTATGGGACACATCCATGTTTTAGAGATAAGTATATGTTCGTGTATTTACACACAAACCAGTGTTCAGAATGACAGTCCGCCATGCCAGGGCTGCCACCATAGCCCCATTTACACATGGATATTGTTTTTGATTGATTTTACAAAAATAGAATAGGTTGCAACTTTTAAAAAATTTTCTGTGTCCTGGCACCTAGTCATTAATCTGTAGTATTTCTCATTCATTGAGCCCTTACACTGTACCTGGCTCTGTGTGGAGTACTTCTCATGGATTGCTGTGGGGGTTTTTGTTTGTTTGTTTGTTTTGTTTTTGAGATAGGGTATCGCTCTAACCCAATCTGGTTCTGAACTCATTATGGAGCCAAAGCTGGCCTTGGACTCAGGGCAGTCCCTCCCAGTGTTGGAATTACAGGCGTGTGCCACCACACTTGGCTTATGTGGTGCTGGGAATTGAACTCGGGTACTTAGTGCTTGCTAGGCAAGCACTTTCACCGATGAGCTATTCCTCCAGTCTAGATTGCTCTGTTGGTGTACGGACCTGCTCCTGCTTTTCACAACTGTGTGATCATCTGTGGAACCATTGCTCCTTCATCTACATAGCCAGACCCTACTGGGGGTAATACGGCCAACAACGTGGAAGCATTGTTTCGTGGTTGTGCTTCTGCAACAGAAGTGGAAGGTTTTAGAATTCCTAGATAGATGGCATCCGTGCTGTTTATTTTAGTAGATGTCAGGAAGCCCTTGGGCAGTGATGTATCCGTCCATACGTGTGCCAGTAGGGTCTGGCAACGTCTTTCAGACTTTGACCTGCTAGAGTGTAAGTGCTCATCCAGGTCTGCGTCTGTCCTAGCCACCTCACAGCTTTACCACGGCTCTTTGGAATGGTGATGAGCGCTTGACTTGGGTCCTCCTGAGTTCTTCAAGTCACTGCTTACGACTGGTGTTTCCTGTCCATCCCACCAGGAGACTACAGTGATGCCATTGAGACACTGCTCACAGCCATTGCGGTTATCAAACAGTCGCGGGTTGCCAGTGACGAGCGCTGCCGCGTGCTCATTTCCTCCCTTAAGGACTGTCTGCATGGCATCGAGGCCAAGTCCTACAGCGTGGGCGCCAGCGGGAGCTCCTCCAGGTGAGTTGGGGGTGCTTCAGACACCAGCCCACCCACCTGCTGCGAGCAGATCTCTTCTGGGGCCTGGCAGTGACTCGAGCCCAGGGGGTCTAGTTAAGGTCCTAGCTGGAAACATGGACCTAGCCCTCACATCCTTTAAAAATGTGCAGATTATGCAGGATTGTAATCGCAGCATACTCTGGGAGGCTGAGACAGAAGAATTGCAGACTTAAGCCCAGCCTGGGTAAACTAGCAGATTAGGGAGACCCTGGCTCAAAAGCCAAACTCATAAAATAGGCAGAGAACGAAGCTCAGTGTAAAGGTCTTGGGCTCAGACTCTAGTATTAAAGAAAAAAAAATCATGGTAGTATCTGGAATGTGTGTTGGGTGGGCAGTGGGCTCATTGAGGACTAAAAGAGACCAGTATAGATAAGAACATGAGCTTTTGAGACATTCAAGCCTGGATCGGAATCTCAGTTCTGTTGCTGACCAGTCCTTACGGCCATCTTAAAGTAATTTTCTCATTTTTAATAAAGGACAATAGTGTTACCTTATCCTTGAGACCTGTTCTAGGGATCAGATCAGGTATTGCGTATAAAATTCCTAATACTCTGCCTCATATCTTAGTAAGATTGTAAGAAACTTAATTGTCATCACTTTGCCTCCAAAAACGAATTGTCCTCAAAGCTCAAGGGTTTCAGACGAGCTGGAGCAGTGGCTCAGTGGTGGAGTGCTGGCCTTCTGTGCAGGAGACCCTGGGGTTCTTGGTTAGCAGGCCCATGATACTAGGATAGAGGAGAAATTTAGACAGGTACTGGGAGCCATTCCAGGGAATAATGGGTGAGGTCTTCTTAATGAAGCTGAGAAATGTTTTGATAGGAAAAGACACCGGTCTAGGGAAAGGTCACCCAGTCGGTCCCGAGAGAGCAGCAGGAGGCATCGGGATCTGCTGCACACCGAGGATCGTCATGATGATTATTTCCAAGAAAGGAACCGGGAACACGAGAGACACCGGGATCGGGACCGGGACCGGCACCATTGAGAAAGGTGGGAAGGGCCCTTCCTGCCTACCGGCACTCTGTCCCAGAAGGTTATTTACAGGGCAGATCCCTGTTTTCCTCTGCTTCCTTTCCTCCCTCATACAGAGGCACTGGGACTGGAAAGGGCTGGTGTAAAGAACCAGCAGGGTGGGGCAGACTTCCTGCTGGGCGAGGGTCTCCCTGAGGTCAGGTGCATGCGCCGGTGCTGGGCAGCAGTGGGCCTGACGCCTGAGGGCAGGCAACTTCGGTCACGAGCCAGAACGTGAACTGCCGCTGTTCCACTGTTGAGCTGTGCGCCTTTCCGTTCCTCGGTCTCCCTTTCTGTCTCGTGGAGACAGTTCAGGGTTCCTCATGTCTGTCACGTGGTAAGTTCCCAGTGAATGAAAACCACTGGAATAGCTGAATCTCACCAGATACGCAAGTAAAACAGTTTGGAAAATTGACCAAGATGGAAAACAGACGATTGTCTGCTTAGTTTTCAAGGCAAATGTTAACGATTTTAAGAATAAATATTTATTTAAGAGATTTTGAAAAGTGGGATTTTAGACAGGACAACCTGATCTAGACTTAATTATCTTTAATAGCTTTGAGGCTATGTGAAGGATAAATGATTTAAATAGAAGAGTATTTCTGTTTTCAGTAATGTTTTTGGTTTATCTGTTTTAAGACAAAAGACGGGGGCTGAGGCAACAGTTAGCTGAGCTTAGTGTGCACTGCCTGGCTTCCAGGCTTGGGCTCTGTCACAAAGGCTGTCTCTGCCTCTCCCTGCTATCTCTGTCATGTCTTCTTAGAAAGGCTCCATTACAGGAGGGCTCTGTGGCCCTGGGACCCATCACAGTAGCCTGGCTGTCCTGCTGCCAACGGGCAGCCAGCCGCCATCATCTGAAGAGTGCACGTAATTACGCAGCGGAGTTGATGTGGGGAAACGGGAGGTTCTCTGGGTTCCTGGGAGCTGTGGCATGACGGGCAGCCTCTGGGCTTTCTCAGTTTCCTGGTGTGCAGATTTCTTTTTTTGTGTATGCTACTGGGTTTTGAGCCCAGGGGCCTTCACACTGAGTTGCATCCCAGCCTGTTTCTAGTTCTGATACCGAGACAGGGTCTCACTAAGCTACCCAGGCTGGGCTTAAACTTGCCACCCTCTTGCCTGAACCCCCTGAGTGCTGGGATTACATGCCTGCACCATGAGACCTGGCGCTGGTTGTGGACTTTAAGTCTCTGGGACTTTAGTTTTGTCTCACATCGAGGGCCTTCTGAGGATGGCTTGGTCTTGTTTGCCCGGTTGTTCGGAAGCCATACTGGTCTTTGAGGGGGTGAGAGAACACTAGCTGTGTTTGGTGTCATTAGGGTGGGAAGGCGCTTGACTAGACCAGCAAGGGCAGGATGACTGATGCGGTGGCCCAGGCCTGTGGTCTTAGCGGTTTGGGAGGCTGAGGCAGAAATAAGTTCAACTCCCATGTGGGCAACTTAGGGGGGTCCTGTCTCAAAATTTTTTTAATTTAGGGGAAAAAAATAAAAAGGAGCTGGTGATATATTTCCATGTAGATTTTCCCTGTATGCAATCCCCAGTATCACCAAAAAAAAAGAAAAGAAAAAAGAAATCCAGTTACTGTTGGCACATGGCTATAATCCCAGCGCTTGGATGGCTGAGGCAGGAGGATCAAAAATTCAAATTCTGAGCTGGTTGTGGTGGCGCACGCCTGTCATCCCAGCACTCAGGAGGCTGAGGCAGGAGGATTGCTGTGAGTCCAAGGCCAGGCTGGGCTACAGAGCAAGACCCTGTTTCAAAAAAAAAAAAAAAAAAAAGTTCAAATTCTATGTGGGAAGCTTAACAAGACCCTGTCTCAAAATAAACGACTAGCTCCCGACCTGGTGGCAGGGGTGGCTGGCCTATGATCACAGCACTCTGGGAGGCTGACATGGGAGGGTCACAAGGTCAGTCCCAGCCGGGGCAACTTAGTGACCTAACCTCTCAAAAGCAGAAGTGAAAAGTAAGCTGAGGGTGGAGCTCAGTGCGAGTCCTCGGTCCAGTCCCCTCTGCAAAGAGGAAGCGGTGGCGCGGGGCTTAGGGAGGCCTGACCCAGTGGTGTAAGCCGTCATCCAGCACTCTGCGAACCTGAGGCAGGGTGCTCGTGGGTTTGAGCCTCGCGTGGGAAAGTCAGCAATTTAGTGGGACCTTGTCTCAAATTTTAAAAAATAAATATTTTTCAAAAAGGGCTAGGGGGCTGGAGGAATAGCACAGCAGTTAAAGTGATTGCCTAGAATAAGGCTAGCCTGGGCTACGTAGCTCAGGACCAGCCTAGACTATAGAGTAGACCCTGCCACAAAAAAAAAAAAAAAAAAAAAAGGCTAGGGATGTAATTCAGGGTGGAGTACCCTGGGATTCAGCCCTCAGTACCGCAGAATAAAACAAGTGAGGGAAAAGAGGCCGTGGCGCCTACTACCTTTGTGCGCCCACAGCTCGTCCCCGCAGCTCATGGCCAGGAGCTGGGACTGACTGTGTCTGTCTTTTGACCAGTGACACCTGAAGACGGGCCTGCGCCCCAGGCACGGCTGCTGCCTTCCTCTTGGTTGCCTTAATTTGCCGTTAACTTAAAATAGATAGTAGGAAGGTGCATAGGTAGATAACTTAAGATAGACAGCTGGGAATTGTCTTGTCCGTCTATACGGAGCATGTGGGAAGATAGCGTTGTTCTCCAGCCACTTTGACTCCACAAAATCCTAGAATTTCCCGTAATGCCAGTGTCTAGGATGAGCTGTGTGGAGCCAGTGGCTCCTACTTTGTGACTGCAGCAGTTTCGGCTTGGGAGTGCTCGTACACCTTGGGGAAAGCGGACTTCTGTGGACAGCCTGCCTGGTGGGCCGGAGTTCTCTCCCGACCCCCCTTCTGCCCCAGAGGTGTAGTTTCTCCCGCTGGAGCCAGCGAACTGGCAGGGTAACTTGAGATCCCAGCTGCCACTGCCTCCCGTCATGCTGGCCATACAGTGTGCTGGCTTGAGGGGGTGTCCCCTGGTTTGTGCCATCTTCGGTGTGCTGCTTAGTACACATGCTGACTGAGCACTCCTGGTCCATCCATATTAGGAGTCACACACCTCAGGTTAAGCAGTTTACCTGTCCCTTGCCTCCTTCCTTTTCCCTGGAAACCAGGATTCTTCCTCCCATGTTTGGGTGATTGGATTTGGTAACAGCAGTTCCAGAGTCCATCATGTGAACTCTGCCCTCTCTGCTGCCCACCCCTTGGATACAGTGGGTGTTCTGTCTGAAAGATAAACTCAGTCTGAAGGAACTGAACCTGGCACCAAGAACGCTACTTACGTCCTCCTAAGGACTCGTAGTTCACCTGTATCTGCCAGGTGGTGGCCTCGGAGGTGTTGCGCTGCCAGAGGCGCACGGCCCCTCCTTCTGTAGAGCTCCGTGTGCGGCCTCTGCGGAGCTGTTCTCCGTCATTGCAGAGCTGTGTCTGTGGTGTAGGAACGGGGCTCCTGGGTTGGGAGGTGTGGCCGTCCGAGGCAGTAGTCACGCTTTTCTGTGTCCTGCCTCAGGAGAGCGGGAGAGGGCCTGGCTCTAGCCCAGTAGCCGTCCCCCCCCCCGCCCCCAACACACACAGAGGGAACTGCTTCCGATCTGTATTCAGATGTTCCACCACACTCAGCCACAGCCCTTTCAGAACTGGGGCGCCTAACACCAGAACAGCCCATAGGGTCCGCTTCTGCCGGAGTGCATGCACATGCTCTGGGCGTAAGGGTTTAAGGTGATTCTTTAGCGATTCGAGGCCTCTGCTTCCTGGAGTTCGCCTCTCCACCAGGTGTCTTGGAATACAGTCACTGTCTGCCTCATTCCGACTCGTGACAAGGGGACTTTCTGGTCATTGTTGTCCAGTTTGAAGACTCAGGCTCAGTGTGTGAGATGAAGCTGCTCTCCCAGCTTGACTTCTTTTGGAGACCACACGGGACACACCACCTGCAGAGGACCTGGGGAGCCATTGGGCATGACAGCGTGTGGGGTCCCTTTTGCCCTGAGCCTGTGCCCGGGTCCCGGAGCCCACTGTCCGAGATTCGGAGCCTTGGCTGGGCTCTTCTCCTTTTCCCCTTGACTGCTGCTTCCCTTCTCTCCAGGCCACGTGTCCATCTGCGGGTTAGTACTGCAGTGCCGTAACAGAAGGACCATGCGTGGGTTGCTGATAGGACAGGTAGCTTTCTACTATGAGTGAAGTTTTTAATTGTGCTTTCAGGTTTTAGGTTCTTCTCTTTTCCCTACAGTACTGGGGGTTGGTTTTGAGATCATGTTCCTAAGTTTCTCAGGATGGGTATAAACTCTTGTGATCCTTCTGTCAGAGCGCCCCCCTACCCCCCCAGAGTGCTGGGATTACAGGTGTGCGCCCCCGTGCCCAGCGTCTGTTACGTTTCTCTGATGGTGACTGCCACTGATAACTTTCTTGAAGTCCCTTCAGTGTGGCGCAGCCTGTTTTGCCCTGGGCAGGCCGTCCCTACTTGGTGGCTCATAGGCAGACCTCCTGGTCCTTCACCCACAGTTGCCATCTTAGGGTTTCAGGGCTCGTGAACTTGAGTCCAGCTTGGAGAAGCTCTGGTGCTGAATGTGTGCGTCCTTACTGGGAAGGACCCGTTTGGAATTTTTCTTGTTTTGTTTTGATAAGAGATTCTGTCTTGTCAAGGCAGTCCTCCTGTCCCATCTTTCCAGTGCTGTGATTGCAGATGTGTGCCACCATGCCCAGCTTATGTGATGGTAGGGAATCGGGCTGGGCCTTGCGCTTGATAGGCGAGCACTATAATCCCTGTTACTCCTCCAACCCTAAAATTGTTTTAATTGGGGCTCCTATAAAAGAAAACAGAGAACGTGCGGAGGGAGTAGCTTACTGGTTAGAGCACTTACTTACCTAGCATGTGCAAGGCCCTGGGCTCATTCCCCCAGCACCACATAAAATTCAGCCAGGTGAGGCTGGGAATATAAATCAATAGTTAAAGCACTTGTTAGGTCCTTGTTTGATGGCCCAGCGTCACATAAGATGGTCACAGTGGTACCTGCCTGTAATCCATTGCTTGAGAGACTGAGGCAGGAGGGTAGCAAGGCCAGTCTGGGCTGCATAGTGAGTTCAGGACCAGCCTGAACTGGGCACAGTGGCATGCATCTGTAATCTAGCACTTTGTGAGGTTCAAGCTCAGTCTAGACCACTTATTGACAGATAAGAAAGATACAGGAGTGCTGCAGAGGGCCCTGCCCCACTGGGGCTCCGTGGCTGTGGGACGACAGATTGGGCCATGCACACATCTGTTTTCTTACGCTCTCCCTCCCTCCCCTTACGGTAGAGCTGCGCTCGCCGGAGCGGGTTGTCGGGTCCGCTGTTTAAGCTCACTGTTCCCTTGCAGTGACTTTCTTCACACAGTGGTGCCCTGCTTGGCCAGCCCATCTCCTCTGAAGCTCCCGGGGGACCTTGTTCAGTCTGTTTCTCCCGCCTCCACGTCTGACGCACTGCTGCTCTCGGCTCGCTGGACCTCCCTCTGTTCTTCCCGCCCATTCCCTGCCGCCAGCCCTCTGCTCCTGCTTTCCCAGGCTTTCATTCTCTGTGTCCCAACTCTGATGTTTAACTTTAAAAAGTGCCAGTGTGTTTCCCACGGGCCTGGTCAGCAAGTGACCTCATCTTTCTCCTCTTCCGATGTTTGCGTTGCAGGAGTCTGGTCGGAAGCAAGTGATTTAATGGACTTGCATCTCCTCACCTTGATCAGGACTAAAGGACGGAGGCCACTCCACCTCTTCCCCTCCTCCCACCTCTCCCTCCCTCCTGACACCCAGGGAATACCCTCTGCCCTACAGGTTTGAAGACTGCTTGGCATCCTCCCAGCCCCACCCCTCCCGCTTGCCAGGGGAGGAGCCTAAAGACTTGGTGCCGTTGGGAGGGTGCGCACGGGGGCGACCCCTGGTCAGCCGGGAGAAGCGCTGCCCAAGGAGGTGGATGAGCTCCTGGCTCCCTGGGTGCAGCGCAGGGGTGAGGTTGTGGGAAGATGACCTTCCCAGAGGAGACGGACCCTCCACGCAGGAGCTCGGAGAGCGCTGGGCGTGCCAGATGCCCCAGGGTCTGTCATTAGCACTAGGTTTGATATGGCCAAGAGGTCCAAACCCCTTGCTAACATACCCCTTCTTTAGCCCTGTGAGTTTCCAGCCCTGTGAGAAGGGACCATGAGAACAGATTACCCTGGGAAGTGCTTCTGTCCCTGGTTTCCTTCCCCCGCACTGACGGTTTGTGCGCCCGGCCTCCTCGGGGGCTGCCCCTGCTGCCCAGATTCCTCAGTGGCCTTCCCTCCTAGACAGCACCTGCGTGGTGGCCTTCTGCTGGGATAAGGCAGGGCCACTTAACCCCTCTGCTGCCTCGTGCTTGGCTGCCGCCCACAGAGTCCTAGCCCTGTCGTGCCCTGCCCTGGGCTTTCCCATCCGGCGCGTGAAGCCCTCCCCCAAGGGCTGCTTCCTTGTTTTAGAGGAAGTTACTGCCGGGGGAGCCGGGGCCACTGAGACCCAGCAGTGCAGCGCCCTGGCGAAGGACCACAGGGCGAGGGTGGCGGCCTGGGCCGGCGTGGCCTGTGTCCACGGGCTTCTCTTGAGGTTCAGTGTGAGCACCCCAGGTACATGCTGTGACTTGGCATGAGAGAGCCGGCACCATGGGCAGGTGGAGTCATAAACGCGGTGTGACTTTGGGCTGCACAGCTCCCCTTACTGTGCTGACGGCGCCTCTGAGGAGCAGAGGAGTGGGGCCTACTCTGACTGGACGAGCTCTGAGGCTCACAGGCCGGTGCTCTGCGCCCACTCCTGCATGGGTGGAATTGCTATCCCCGTCACACCCACATTGTTGGGTTGCCACCAGCGGCAGCAGTGGCAGCAGGGTCCTGGCATGTGACCTCTCCTGTGAGGAGCAACGTGGCATGTGAGGCCCAGATTGGACTGGACTGACCGACGGACTCTTCCTCTGTCCCCAGCACATCTCTGATGTACCCCTCAGTCGCCAAGGGGGTGCCCCAGGTTTGGACAGGCACATTCCCCTGGGACAGGCTACAGGTTGTAGCTTCATCTTGCTGTCCCCAACCCTGTCCCTGGCTCCACCACAGAACATG
This sequence comes from Ctenodactylus gundi, assembly GCA_004027205.1. Classification (NCBI taxonomy): domain Eukaryota; kingdom Metazoa; phylum Chordata; class Mammalia; order Rodentia; family Ctenodactylidae; genus Ctenodactylus; species Ctenodactylus gundi. Next base: position 136,646 of record PVKB01003085.1, read on the forward strand.
GCACGCTGCGTGACAGCCAAGCGTTAAGTGACGTGCTTATACTTAAGAGCAGCTCCGGTGTCTTCAAGTGTGGAGAAATCCGAGTACAGTGGCAGTTTATGGAAGAACATCGCGGAATTTCAGAAAAGCAGTATACCCGGAGAATTCTCCCCATTTATGTTCTGTTTTTACTCAATGACACAATTTTTAGTTTTATTTCCTGGTAGCAAAAGGAAAAAAACCCCAACCCTGAAAAAGGCCAAGGCCCCACCCCTGTTGTCGGTGATCTGTTTGTCTTTCTGATAGATTGAAATTGTGTAATAAACTTGATGACGCTGTCAATCTTTTATACTGCATTGTATTTTTTTCCTTTTGTAACAAAATATTTTTAAATAATAAATGGGGTGAGAGCTGTTGTATGGATTGTGCATTGCATAGATTTGTCGAGATGCCTGGGCGTGGGTGTGGGCTGTTGCAGACACGGGTGGGAGCAGACTCTGAGCTCTTAGCTGGGAGCCATGTTCTGCCTGGGAGACCCTGGATGCAAATCCTGGGAGACATTTGTCCTTGACCTGCCCAGCAGCCTGGCTAAAGGGTACTTACTCCCTAACCCCTTCTGCCGGAGATTGCTGAGACTTCCAGTCCTATCTCCTGCCTTACCCAGCTGGGCTCCTGCATCCGGTTCAGAAAGGGCAGATCAGCTTCTGGTACTTAGCCAGGGCGCTGCAGGGCAGCCTGTCTGTCAGCAGGGATGGGAACAACAGCTGCTCTGCCTTCGCCAAGCATGCTGCAAGTCAGAATGGGGGCGCTCTGGGAGCTGAGCTGCGTCATGCAGGGCATGCAACAATTAGAAAACGTAGTGGAGATGTGGAGACATCTTTGGTTTTTTTGTTTTTTGAGACAGTCTTGCTGTTCCGCACGGGCGCCACAGCTGGTTTATGTGGTGCTAGGGAATCCGAACTCCAGTACTTACCCCTTGCTAGGCAAGCACTTTGACAGCTGAGCCATTCCTCCAGCCCGAGTTCCAGGAACAAGGGAGGGAGATGGGCAGAGCAGAGCCGCCATGTGCCGGCGTGCCCGCAGGAGGAGGAAAGCCAGCATGTCACTGAAGGGGGCAGCTCCCGAAGGCCCCTTCAGTACCCAAACCTGGAGTGGGAGGCTTGGGCACTCAGCAGGGTTGGAACTTCCACCTTGCTGTCCCAGCAGCCACTACCCAAGTTTTGGTGATAAAAGATGAAACAGTAGGTGCTGACAAGGCCACCTGGTACAGGAAAGGCAGGGTGGGTGAGACCGCCGGTAGAAGGGGAAGGTTCTCTGAGCACTGGGATGATGGGAAACAGGAGGAAAAGGCAGGTGGGGGAGGGGAGGGGAGGGTGTGTAGGGGTGTGTGGAGCATGGTCTCCATCCGTAGCTTAGGCTGGCCTAGAATACAGCAGTCCTGCCTCAGCCTCTTAAGTGCCGGCATTGGTTACAGGTGTGCACCACCACACCTGGCCTAGGTGGTCCTGGGGGAGCAAACCCACGGCCAGTAGCACTCGCCAGTCAGAAATTCTAACTCCGTGCTCGCCTGCATCTGGGTTATCCTCCGTGCCTGCCAGATGCGTGGTCCACTCCACCAACCTGCTGAAGGTCTGGGCATGTCTTTCTGCCCCTGCTGACTTTTCTCTAGTTGACGGTAGCTCCTTCCACATTACCATTAGCTCTTCAGTACCACAGGCTGGGAGGAAAGCCCCACAGCAGGGTGCCCAGCCCACTGCCTGAAGAGCTGATAATGCTGCCCTCAAACTTCTCAGTTATTACACTGTTTTTACCGCTGTTAGTCGTGACCCAGTCACGTGGCATTCAAGAGCAGGGTGTGTAGGTGACAAGTGCATGCTGTGGCGAGGGGGGTGCTGTGTAGGGCGGGCCCCGTCTCCCCTGCCCCCGGCTGGCATGCCGCAGCTAGTGCACTCAGAGCTCCTGCAGCCCACGCAGGGCACCACAGGACTGGCTAGTGGTCAGTCTTCCTCCCCATGTGTGCCTAGTTATTAACTAGCTACAAGGATTTGCTCATTTATGAAACTTGGGCTTGTTATTTCTTTTTAATGTTAGGATTTTATTGATTATATACACTTTTCCATGCAGCCCAAGACAACTCTTTTTAACTCACTGCAGCCCAGGTAGGTCACAAAGTTGGACAAGGGCTGGAGTATGGTTAGAGCACTTACCTAGCATGCTCAAGGCCCTGGGCTCAATACCTCAGGACCATATTAGGACTATATAGTTCAGGACCAGCCTGGACTATAGAATGAGACCCTGTCCTAAAAAATAAAAGTTGGACACCCATGACATACATATGAAGTTCAAAACCCAATTCTGTTTCTAAGCTGTATGCCCTCAGACACAGGTTGTGGGGACTTCCTTCTGCCTCACAGGATGTTGTGTGGGTTAATGTGGTGGCTTGGATCTGGAGTGCCCCCAAAAGCCTCATGTTCGATGGATACCATGTAGGGCTGGGAGGCGGGGCCTGGCTGGTAGGGCAGTGCTTGGGATTGGCCAGTAGGGGCGCATGCTGGGTCTGCCCTTCCCTCCTAGTGGCTGTCTGTTCCACCATGCTGGGAGGACCTGTCCTGGGGAGCTACAGCTCTCGCTGCGGCCCCACCATGTGATTCCACCGCTGTCTGGCCGAGACCTTCTGAAACAGTAAGCTACAATAAATCTTTCCTCCCTAAGATGTGGGTGTTGGGTGTCGGTCACTAAGACGGTTCTGCACCACCCGCTAAGCACTAAGTGACTCCTAGTCTCTTCCAGGTTGCTGCTGCAGGATGGAACCAGACCCGAGTTGTGTCTGCAGGCTTCTTGAGCTGGGTCAGGCCTCAGCCCAGGGAGGTGTCCACTGCAGGCCCGCCAGTCCTCACCAAGAGGGGGCAGCTGAGAAGGCCTCTGCCGGGCCAGCCCACAGGCCCCAGCCAAGGTGCCCGTAGGTCTGTATGGGTTTGAGGGGTGTCTTCCTGTGAGCACAGCTTCTGGTCACATTAATACTGGAAGGCTCCTGTCCCCTCCCTGCCTTGGTTTCTGGGGTAGGCGCTTTACTCATGGGAACAGCTGCAAATAGGTGGCTTCAGCAGCGTGTGAGAGAGTGAAGACTGATGGCGCCAACCACAGAGGCGTGCTCGAGGCTGCCCACGGCCCGCGGTGAGGGGGGCCCACTGCACTACAGCCCCGTTTCCAGCCGCAGCCTGCTCAGGTGGCGCGTGCTGAGCATCGGGATGCCTAGGAGCGCACGTCCCACCCCGGCCACGCCAGCTGTGCAATGCCCTCGACCTGCGAGTGGGGCGACCAGCTCAGTGTGCCCGAGGGCCCTTTGGATTCCAGCGGTTGGACTGCACAAGCCACCTCCCCACTCCTGACATCCGCCGGCTTCTGCTCGCTCGTCTGTGCCCGGAGTGAAACCCAGAGGCTGATGCTGGGATCACTTCAGAGCCAGGAGAAGCAGCAGAAAACCTGCACTCACTGGGTTTGCAACTGAAACCTGCCGCGTTCCTCCTGGATTGTTACTTCTGCATGTTCACAAGTTTTCAGATCAGCCCCAAACACGGCCAGGAGGCCAGAACACAGAAAGGTGGGAAACGTGAAGCAGCACAGAGCATGGATGGCGGGAAGAACGCAGTTGCAGCCTAGCAGGTGGCTCGGTGGTTGGCGACTTTGTGAATAAACGCAGGCCTCCGGGCTCATCCGGCGGCAGGCACGCGCCTCTAGTGTCCCTGAGTGGGTGCCATCATTCAGGGCTGCGTGCCCTTTGGGGCAGAAAGCCACACAACCTAGCAAGCAGGATGCAGCCCCAACCCAAAGATGACCACTGCGGGAGAAGGCGATACCCTCGTCTACAGGGTGCCGTTTCTCCAGGCTAAAAAGTGTTCCTTTGATAGTAACTCAGTTTTTAAATAAGTGACAGGGGCCTGGAGGAATGGCTCAGTCGTTAAAGCCCTTGCCTAGCAAGTGCTAGGTCAAGTGCTAGGTACCCGAGTTTGATTCCCCAGCACCACATAAGCCAGGCGTAGTGGCGCACGCCTGTCATCCCAGCAGCTGGGAGGCTGAGGCAGGAGGATGGCTGTGAGTCCAAGGCCAACCTGGGCTCCACACTGAGCTCAGGACTAGCCTGGGCTGCAGAGTGAGACTGACTCAAAGTAGGTAAGTGACATAAAAGCTGAGGATGTAGCTCACTGTTAGAGCACCTGCCTGGCAGAAGGCCATGGGTTTGGTCTCCAGCAACACACACGCTAAGCTTAAAAGATACTCCTCATGCTGGCTAGGCCTGTCATCCCAAGCACTAGGGAGGAGAAGGCGGGAGGACTGCAAGTTCAAGCCCAGACTGGGTAGTTAAGTCACTTACGGAGACTCATCTTAAAAGGGGCTGAGGATGTAGCTCAGTGCGAAGTCTCTGGGTTCAATTCTTAGTGACACACACACACAAATTCCAATTCCAAGCAGCCCACACTGCACATGAACTGGCAGTTATCTACAAGGGCAACGGAGACACCACCACCCCTGCAGAGGCCTTCCAGGATGAACTCAGGCTGCAGCTGGGGAAGAAAAGCATCGGGCCGCCTTTATCACCACCTGTCATGGCCTGAGCCTGGGACATTCTGTGTCCCGACTTGAAGAGATGAAATTCTAGGGATGGGTAGTGTAAGGAAAAGGCTGCCATCCCGTAACAGAAAATACATATTTATTACAAAAGCATTTGCTTCATCAGAGTAGAAAAATAACACCACGAGCTACTACAAAGGTTCCAGAGCTCAGTCCCCTGAAGGAGTTGGGAGAGCTTCGCATCCCTCCCGCCGCCTACCCTGACGTTCTCCATGCCAGGCGGGACAGGCCTGGCCCCGCACCTGGGCAGAGCAGGTGCTCGAGTCCCGCGGCAGCCCACGGATCCTGCGTGGCCCACATGCAGTGCTGCAGTCGCAATGCCGAGGGGAGAGCTCGAGGTCAGCGGGGAACCACGATGGGAAGGACCCGCGGGCATGTGAGGGTCCAGGGTGATGCCCACGCCGCCTGCAGGCTGGCTGCCCAAGGGTCTGCTGAGGAAAAGGTGCACCACCGCCCTGGCCAGCCTGACCCAGTACCTTCCCTAGGCAAGGATACAGAACCACAGGTACCTGTGGTGTCGGCGTGAGGCCTCAAATCCTGTCCATGCTGACAAGAAGGGAAGAAAGGAAACACTGAAGTCAGAGGACAGCAGCGGGGCCGAGCTGTTCCTCACTGTAGCCGTGGGCCCAGAGAACCTGGAGAGCAGCCTCCTGCGGGGGCCGTGGACACGGCCGTCCCACCGAGCGCCGCGCGCTGTCCTCTGACCCTGCCTCCATCCCCGCCCAGGTACCTGGAGAAGGCGGCCAGCGTGAGCACCTCCAGCAGCACCTCTGCGCCACAGAAGCAGAGCAGGACGCTGTTCATGACGGCCTCCAGGCGCAGCACGTAGGTCTGCAGCAGCAGGTAGTAGGCGGCCATCATGGCAGAGGGAAGGGTCAGGGCCACGCTAATGCTGAGGGGCACCTTCCGCTGGCAGAGGTTGCCCTTTGTACCTGCCCGAGGGACCCGGAGTCTGTCAGGAGGCCTCTTTCTCTCGCCTCAGGACGGGTGCATGGGACAAGGCTGACTGGCAGGCAGAGGTACACATCTGTAAGTGGGGTTCCGCTGCCCTAAAAATGCTAGGCTTCAAGGAGTCACTGACCCCAGAGGCCGTGCTTCCAGAATGACTCCAGGCAGGGAACAATGAGATCTTTCTTCATGAAAAAGAAGTGATAAACTGTAAAAATAACATGATAACTGGAAACTTTTCAACTAATACAGAAAACAATCTTAGGAAATACAGGAAGTCTTTTCACACAGAAAAGCAAATACTATCTTCACACCCCACCCCAGCTAGTCCTGCATACTGACATCTTTCCTTGTTAGGTATAGTGGGTGAGAAAATGTTGCCTTGTTTCAGTTTGCAGTTGCTACCAGGTTTGGCCAACTTTTTAAGTTTACTGGGCCTCTGTGATCATTCTTTTTGGACAAGGTCTCACTATGAAGCCCAGGCTGGCCCTGAGCTCATGGCAGTCCTCCTGCCTCAGCCTCCTGAGTGCTGGGATTGCAGGTGTGCACCACCACGCCCGCTTGCTCTGTGATTATTCTTGTGTGACCAGTCTGTTAGTGTCCATCCCCAGTTCTTCTCTTCTTTTATAACCCTTTTTTTTATGGTTTGGTTTTACCACATTAGAGAAACCACGTGTATTTAAACTTGTGTGTCTGATTCATTTCACTAAGCACTATAGTCCCACCAAAACATGGAAGGATTCCTTTTCCTCACTTTGTATTTCAGGCTAGTCCTGAACTCACTGTATAGCCCAGGCTGGCCTAGAACTCACTTCTAGCTTCCTGCCTTAACCTCCTGGGTCCTGGGATTCCAGGCGTGCCTTCCACCCCCAGTTAGCACATGGGCCTGGGGGACTGGAGAGAAGCGCTCCAATCACTGAGCCATGGTGCCCGGCCCCGCGGGGTCCTTTTCCCCGTCCTCGCCAGCATTTGTCGCTCTTTGAGTTCTGAATACCAGCCATTCTTCCTGAGTTATATGGAACCTCAGTGCCTTTCTCTGGTGGCTAACGATGCTGTGCATTTCTTCATGTACTTATTGGCCATTTGGACATCTGAGAAGTGTCTGTTCATTTCAGTTGCCCATTTTTCTGATTGTGTCTTATTTTGGGGAGAGTCTAATTCTTTTCAGTTTGTTGTATATTCTAGATCATAGTCATCTGAGGAGTGGCTGGCAAAAATTTTTGCCCATTCCATTGGTTCTCTCTTCACTATTGTTTCCTTTGCTGTGCAGAAGCTTTTTAATTTGGTATAATCTCATTTGTTGATTCCTGGTGCATTGGGTGTTTTCCTGAGAAAGTCCTTGCCTATACCTATGTCTTAAAGAATTTTGCCTATTTTTTCTTCTAGCAAGTTCAGGTTTTTTTTTTTAAACAAGGTCTCACTCTGTAGCAGTTTGAACTCACTATATAGCCCAGACTGGCCACCGCTGGTCCACCTGTCTGTTTTTCTGTCAGTACCATGTGGTATTTATCACTGTTGCTTTGAATAAAACTTGGTACCTGGTGTGGCAATGCCTCCTGCTTTGTTGATTAGGTCTCTATTCTAGGTCTCTTCTGGTTTATGAATTTTAGGATTTGTTTTCTAGTTCTGTGAAAAATGATGTTGGTATTTTCACTGGAATTGCATTGAATCTATGATATCAATTTTGGTAGTATGGCCATTTTGACAATGCTGGCTCTGCCTGTTCAGGAACAGGGGATGTCTTTTCCATTTTATAATATTCTCAATTTCTTTCTTCAGAGTACTGCAGTTTTCAGTATAGAGGCCCTGCACTTTCTTAGTGAGGCTGACTCCTAGGCACTTAATTCTCTTTGAGCTGCTGGGAGGGGGACTGTTTTTCTGATCACTTTTTCTGTTTTCATTGTTGCTGCAGTGTTCTCACTATTTTTGTGTACTGATTTTAAATCCTGCTACTTAGCCGAATTTATCAGTTCTGGTAGAGTTTTTGGGGTCCTCTATGTAAATGATCATGTCATCACACACAAGGATAGTGTGGTCGTTTGGATCTGGAGTGTCCCCCAAAAAACCTCATGTTTCTATAGACACTGTGTAGGGCTGGAGGTGGGGCTTGGCTGGCAGGGACAGGTGCTTGGGGCTTGGCCTGGAGGGGCATGTGCCGGCTCCGCCTTTCCTCCCAGTCTCTCTCTGCTCCATCCTGCTATGGGGATCTCCGCGGCTGGAGCTCTGGCTCTGGCCCTGCCCCGCTCCAGCCCTGCCAGGTGCTTCCAGCATTTTCCAGCCGCACACCTGTGAATGAACCAGACTTTCTGAAACTGAGTTACAATAAATCTCTCCTCCCTGAGCGGTGGATGTTGGTAGTGAGTCACAGCGACAAGAAAATGACTAGGACAGAAATCGTGACAACTTCCTTTCCTAGGCGTACTCCCTTTATTTCATCTCTCGCATCTGGAGAGCGACTTGGGAGGTGCTGGGAAGGCAAACCTAGAGCCCTGTGCGTGCTGGGCACACCCTCTAGCCATGAGCTGTGCCCTCAGCCCTCGCTGCTAGCTCTCAGGCTGATTCCGTGCGAGGCCTCCAGCAGCACGTGTACCTGGATGCCGTGCGCTCCTCTTGTTTTGGGGTCGTCCTGATTGCAGCTTTTCATCTGCTGACCTTGTCTTCAAAGTCGGATACTGTCCTCATAATGTCCACTTTCCTTTCTTTCAAATTAATTTTTTTTTTTAAGACACGGTCTCGCTCTGTGGCCCAGCCTGGACCTGAATTCCCTGTGGAGCCCCAGCTGGCCTTGGACTCAGGGCAATCCTCCTGTCTCAACCTTCCGAGTGCTGGGATTACAGGCCTGTGGCACCACACCTGGCTTATGTGGTGCTGGGGAATCAAACCTGGGTAGTTAGCGCTTGATACAGCGCTTGCTAAGCCAGCAATTTAACTGCTGAGCCGTTCCTCCAGCCCCAAATGAGTTTTCCTCATCCCGAATTTCAGTTTGATTTCAAGTTTCCCACTTCCTTACCAGAATCTTTCTTCTCTTCTCTTTTCTTTTTGAGGTAGGGTCTCATCCTGTAGTCCAGGCTGGTCCCCAGTTTACTACAGAGCTCAGGCTGGCCTTAAACTAACAGCCGTCCTCCTGCCTTGGGCTCCTCAGTGCTGGGGTTATAGGCATGCAGCACCTTGCTTGGTTTATGTGGTTGTGGAATCAAACTCAGGGCCCTGTGCGTGCCAGGCAAGCCCTCTAATCACTCTGCTATTTCTTCGATGCCCAGTCCTTCATATCCTGCATTGCCTCGATCCTAAGACTTCCAGGATCCACGCAGCTGCCCACCTCGAGCCCTACTGGATACCAGGCAGGCACCCCCTCCCCCCCGCCCCTAACAGGAGCAGCAGCTCGGAGCTGCAGCGAGGGAGTCATGGGACTCAGTCTCCTGCTGCTGGGCCCGGGCCACAAGCTTTGTTCCGCTTGTCAGGTTACAGGCCGCAGCCCGCCTACATGGGCCGGCTAGATGACTGGACAGCACTCACCGAAGAACAGGCGAACGGCTTCGATCCCAAGGGAGAGCAGGAGCATGAGCACGTCCAGGACCAGGTTGGCTGTTGGGTACGGCAACAGGAGACCTGCCGGGACAGAGCAAGGGTCTGTGACTGACGTGCGCGAGCACCGCCCCCGCGGCGGCGCTTACTCGGGACGAGGAGGCCCTGAGCCGGCTTCCACGAACTGCTCCGTGATGTGGGGCGTTTCTACAGCTGCGGGGTGTGTTAATTCATCGTGAGACTGTCTCTGTTAAAGGCAGGCTTTGCTGCCAAATCCGGGACTCCACTCCCCAAGACGCTCGTCTCTGAGGGTCACCGACAAGTGTGAGGTGGACGTCAGCAAGGGGAAGCAGCCGCAGACCAGGGAAGCCCTGTTTCTCCAGCTGAGAAACTCCCTGCAGAGGTCATGGGGTGGAGGGAACGCGGGGAGTCAGGGCAGCCACAGGGAGCTGCGGGGCTGGCTCCGGGCTGGGGTGGGTGCGACAGGGATGCGGGTGGGGTGGGCAGAGCCAATCCCGGCTACCTTTATACAGGAACAGGAAGAGTTCCAGCAGGAAATAGGTGGCATAATACCACCCATTTAGGAAGAAGAGGATTTCCAGGGGTGTCGAGGACAAGCGCTTCCCTGAAAAGAGAGAGGCGTGGGCTGGGCGGGACGCCGGGCTCTGCCGCGCGGAGGCCGCGGGGTCTAAGCCGAGAAGCCGAGGGTCGCCAAGGGCGGGCGCTTCCGGTTGACAGGGACGTGGCAGGTCAGCGAGTCACAGCCGAGCCCCACCCTTGCTTCCGGGGCGAGCGGGGCGCCCCCGACACCCCGTCAGCTCGTGGCGACGGCCCTAGCGGCCCGAGGCGTGATGGCGAGCCAGCCGGCCGAGGCCCCGGGCGACGCGGGGCCCAGGGGCTCGGACTCGCACTGGCGACGCCGGCGCCCGGCCAGCGGGGCTGCGAAACCCCACTGGCGACGACCGAGGGGCGACGTCCCTGACACCGGAAACGGGGCTGGGCGCGATCTGGGCGAGGAGCGCGACGGAGGCGCTGGGCCGCGAGCGGGACAGGCCGGCGACTCACACACCTCTGCACGCTCACCTCGCGGCGCCATCTTCGTCCCTATGGAAACTGCGTCCGCGCACACGCCGCGGCGGGGCGGGGCGGGCGGGGCGGGGCGGGCGGGCGGCGGCCCAGCGGCCCCTCTGCCCGCCGCGGCGCTCTATGGTTACCGCGGCGCTCTATGGTTACCGCGGCGCTCTATCTATGGTTACCGAGGGCCGCGGCGGCCCGCGCATGCGCGGGGACGGTGCGCGCCGTCGGTCGTCCCGGCCTGGAGCGGCGGCGCGCGGCGCGGGCGACCCCCGAGCGCCGCCCCCGCTGGGAGAAGCGGCTGTTTGGGGCAGTTTCGCCAGAAGACGCGCTTTTTATTTATTTTTTTTCTTTTGGGTACCGGTGGGGATGGGGATTGAACCTAGCGCCTGCGCTCTGACTCACGTCCCAAGCTCTGTCTGGCTTGTCTTTTGAGAAGGGATTTTGCCGCGTTGCACGGGCGCGGCTCCTGCTCGCGACCCTCCGCCAGCCTCCCGAATGCTGGGAGCCCGGCCGGCCACACAGGGCCTCGCCCGGTGCCCCAGGCTGGCCTTGGACTCCGGCGGCCCGCCTGCCTCAGCCTCCGAGTGCCGGGCTGGGATGTCAGGCGGCGCCGCCACGCCGGCTGTTGCGGAACCGACCTCAGGGCCCTGCGCATGCCGGCAGGTGCTTCCAGCCCCGGTTGTCTTTCTAACGAGGAGGACGCGCGTGTGTCCGCGCGAGGCTTGGGCTCCCACGCGTTGCGGCCTTGCTCCTAGCGGCCGGGGTCTCTGAGGAGCCGCCCGCGAATCGCCGCTCAGCTCCATCCTCACCCTCTGCGCCCGCAGGACGCCGGGGGACCGGCCGGGGGGACCGGCCGGGGGGACCGGATCCTCCAGCCCCTCCCGTTCCTCTCTTGCCGCAGCTTCGTCCCCGACCTGGCGGACGCCCGCCCCGCGCGGCCCGCCACCTGGCACACACTGCTCAGGGAAAGGGGTGTTACCCGCCTCCCCGTGGGTCCTGAGTTCGGACCGGCACCGGCGGGCAGGCCCTGCCCACTTCGCAGGGCCCGAGACTTCCGCGCGGCGTGCGCCGGAGCCTGGCTCACAGTGTCTCAGGGCGAAAGTCCGTTTTGTTTTCAAGGCTGCGTCGTCCTCAGCGTCCGCCCCTCTGGTACTGAGGCCGCTCAGCTCTGCTGGCTTCCCGGGTCACCAGCTGTGCTTCCGGCCGGACACCTGCCCATCCGCAGGGCAGCGTCGCTGCGGCCTCCAGCTCCCGCTCTGGGGTCCTGCTCCGCACCGGGCCCCGGGACCCCTCCAGCTGCGGAGGCCTCCTCGGTCCGCCGAAAACGCGCCTGCCCGCGCACGCACGCTCCCACATGCTCCGCGCGCGCGCGGCTTCCACACACAGGCACACACAAAATGTGACAGAAATGTGCTTATTAAGGAAGGAGGCACATTGCCATGAACCGGCGCTCAGGCCGCGCCTGTTGCGTCCTTCTTGCCATTCCGAAGCAGCTTTGGCGGCTGCGGGTGGAGATCGGTTGACTAGCAGCTGAAGGGCCTGGGTTCGATCCCCAGCACCACACGGAATTAGCTGGCTGTGGTGGCGCAGGCCTGTGATCCCAGCCCTCGGGAGGCTGAGGCAGGAGGACTGCTGTGAGTCCAAGGCCAGTCTGGGCTCCATAGTGAGTTCAGGACCAGCCTGGGATACACAGTGAGACCCTGTCCAGAGAGAGAGAGAGAGAGAAACAAAAAATGCAAGTCGGAGCTGCCCTGGAGGGCCTCTTCCGGGAGTGTCTTTGTGCTGACCTGGCTGCCTCGATACCCTAACTGACTCACAACATTGGCCGTTCTCGGTCATTCTGACTTTGGGGAAGAGCCAGGGGTCACACAGTGCTCGACGCACGGCTCAGCAGACGCGGACGCGCGTTCTCGGAGCCTGCCTAGGTGTGCGCTGTGACGCAGGGAAGGGCTCTCGGGCTGCTTCAGAGCGCGGCAAGGCCCGCGGGGCACGGACGTCTGCAGTGGGTGGAAGGACGCGGGGCTCGTGGCCAAGTGTCTGTCACTGTGAGGAATGTCTTCCCCATTTTTTTTGTTGTACTGGGGATTGAACTCAGGGCCTTCATGTTATCTGACACAGGGTCTTGATGAGTGGCTAACCGGCCCAGGCTGGGTGCAAATGTGCTATCCTGCCTCAGCCTGTAGACCTGTACCATGGGGCCTGGCCCCAACCCATTTTTTACTTTTGGTTTTGCAACAAGGTCTTCCTAAATCATTGAGTTGTCCAGGTTACCTGAGATCCTCCAGCCTCAGCTTCCCAGGGTGCTGAGATTATAGGCCTGCACTACTGAGCCAGGCTCAGATGTAACAACGTTTATAGACACCCAACAGGAAAGGAGGGTACACTGGGAGCCGCTGACGGTCACGGCACAGGCTGGGGAGGAAGGGCAGCAGCTCTCGGTGGCTCACCTGGTCAAACACACCTGTCTGCGGTTCCCTAGCGAGGGTGCGAGCAGGTAAGTCGGGGGCAGGGCTTGTTTTTCCAAGGCCCCAAGGGGCCTTGTCAGCTAAGCGAGCCACCGCGGTCTGCAGGTTTGCCTCCTTTGAGAAGCTGTCTTGAGTTTTACTATAAACTAGTTCCTTTTACTTTTGTTTTTGTTGTGGCTTTTTCAATGCAGTTTTGTTTTTTTTCAATACTTTTTGGTTTTTTTTTATTGTTTTGTCTTAGTTTTTTTGTGGTACTGGGGATCAAGCTAGGGCCTTTGCACTAAGCTAGATCCCCAGCCCATTTTTATTATTTTAATTTTTATTTTTGAGACAGTCTTCTTTATAGTTTAGGCTGCCTCAGCCTCCTGGGTGCTGAGGTTGTAGGTGTGTGCCACTATGCCTGACTGATTTTTTAATGCGGAGCTGGGGTGTTGTACCCGGGGCCCTGAACCTGCTAGGCAGGCTCTAGGCACTGAGCTGCGCCCAGGTGCACGGCCCGTTTTTACTTCTGGTTTTGAGACGGTCTCACTATGTTGTTTTTCGGTGTGTATATATATATATAATTTATTATTTATTTTTTGGTTTAGTTTTCGGTCCAGGAGGATTCATCCTAGGGCCTCACGCACACTAGGCAGGTGCTCTGGGGCTGTGCTGCCTGGCCAGCCCCTCTTAACATCTTTTGGTCAGAAAAACTTAATGTTGGCTACGCAGGCATGGCCTCTCTGGGCTCCTCTGCAGGGAGATTCTCTTCTCTTTCTCTAACAGAGCCATGCTCGGGTTTCCTCCTGGCTTCTCGGCCAAGGGCTTCCCCCCTCCCCCCTCTTTTGTTTAGTTCAGTAAAATCTTGTTTGCATTTTAAAAATACTTAATTTCACAGAACTCAGACCATTTTTGGGCAGGCTTATTATAAAGGCTGCCACTCGGGACGGGCAGAAAGGGGTACGAGGGCAGGTGTAGGGGCTTCCCTGTCTGAGGAGGGCGCTGCCCTCAGCACCAGTGCCCCCAGCCAGGAAACTGTAGCAGCTGATTCCTGCCTCCAGCCCCCACGGCCCCTCCCACCCTCCAGGCTGGTGCTGGAAATCCCAAGCCTCTGCCACCAGGTTGGCGTCAGTGGCACCACTCCAGAGAGCTGGAGGGTCCTAGAAGCTGTGTAACAAGAAAGGGGCAGAGGTGGTATGTGCATTTTTTAATTATTCCACGGTGTAAAAAACAGCAAAGGATGTGCCACCTATTCTCCATAATCATAGTGTATGTAAAAGGTATCCGCAGGTCATCAAGGATTTGAAAACGCAACTGAGCGCCAGGGGCAGAGCTCAGTGTGGAAAATATGACTGAGGTGAAGCTGGGAGCCAACAGGACTTTATTTTTTGTGGTGCCGGGGGGATTGAACCCAGGGCTTTCATGCTGAGCTACAACCCTCACCCATTTTTATTTATTTTTTACTTTTTATTTATTTATTTTTGAGACAGGGTTTTGCTCTCTAATCCAGGCTGGACCTGAACTTGCTATGTAGCCCAGGCCAGCTTCCGAGGCAATTCCCCTGCCTCAGCCTCCCTCGTGCTGGATTACAAGATCCCAGGCACATTCTATTAGGCAAACGAGGCAGTTAGCAATTCCTGGAATTTGCTAAATGCAGTTCACCATAAGATTAACAGAAGTTTTATCTGGTTTACACAGCCTTAATAGTACATCCACAAAATAGGTCACTTTAATATATAACAGTTTCGGTTTTATGTCACTATCACAGCAGCCTCCCCGAGTGTGGGGATCTCAGGCCTACCTCTCTGCGCTGGGCCATGGAGGGCTTTAGAGTAGCTGGAGTCACCTGCTCAGGGCCAAACAGTGGACAAGCTGCGCACTGGATCTGAGCCCAGGCCTTAGACCCTGGAGTCCAGGCGTGGAGCAGGCACGGGGCTAGCGGGATGGTAGGAAACGAGCTGGCAGTTGTGCGTTAGGGTGAAAAAGGAAGAGAACAGAAGCCGGTTAACAGAGCGGCAGGCCACGCCCTCCCTAGGAAATCGGGGTGCAGCAGAAGCCAGGAGCACCAGTGCCGGCCGTGCAGGGCCGCTGTGTCCCAGGATGAAAAGCGTACTGCTGGGGACACGCCCAACCGTCCAGTCCGCGCCCAGGCAGGGAGCTGCGCGGAACAAAGCAACGCCGACCCTGGAGTCTGACGGGGTGAACTGGTGGGCTTACTGGGCTGAGGGTTATGGGAGCTGGGCAACTGAACCTGGCTGCGACATGACAGAGCGCACCCACGCCCTGGTGACCGCTCACCGGAGCTGCATGGTGACCCCGGGGCTGGCCCTGGGGCCTGTGGTCTCTACTGAGCTGCTTGCGAAGGGCCCGTCAGGCTCCGTGGGCCAGGCCCCAAGCACCACCTTCTCCCACAGCTCCTTCAGGGGCGTGGGGGTGCCCACAGGACTGCAGCCCTCCAACGTGCAGGTCATCCTAAGTTTCGCGTCTCAGCACCCACCAAGGGGCTGGCTCCACTCCTCCCCAGCTGGACACTTGCTCTGTCCCTCCCTGCCCGGCTCCTGAGGCTGCCTGGAACTTTCCATTGGAGACATACAACCAGCGTCGGTTCATGCCAGGTAGGGCACAACCCGGACTAAAGTAATGCAAAATGGATCTTTACTTTCGTCTGGCCTTAACCTAGCCCGCGAGTGGCTTCCCTTTTATGTGAGGTCCAAGCCAGGGGCAGAGGCAGAGCTCTGGCAGGTGGGGTGTCTTGTGAAATTGTTTCTGAATTCTTATATTGTCTATTAAAAGTATATAAAAAGCCTGTAATCCCAGCACTGTGGGAGGCTAAATCAGGAGGATCGCAAGTTTGAGCCCCACCCTGGCAATTTAGCAAGACGCCATCTCAAAATTAAAAATCGGACACAGGTCAAGGACGCAGCTCCGTGTGAAGGCCCTGGGCTTGACCCCGAGGACTACGAGAAAATAAACACATAAATAGGGCTGGGGGCATAGATAAATGGTTAGCATACTTGGGTAGCAGGCACCAGGCCTTGGGTTCAATTCCCTAGCACCACATAAAAACTAGCTGGGCCTGGCGGCACACACCTGTAATCCCAACATGTGGGAGGCTGAGACAGGAGGATTGCCATGTGTTCAAGAACCAGCCTGGGCTGTAGGGCAAGGTGCTGTCTCAAAATAACACAAGAGACTTGGCTGGCTGGGAGAGAGCAGCGTGGCGATTAGGGCACACACGCTTTCACCTGCGCAGTGCTGGGATCCAGCTCCTTCAGTACTTTCATGGAAAGATTCAAAATGAGGCTGATCCTAAGGGGGGGCGGTGCTGAGCCCAGGGACTTCCCACTGAGCTACACCCCAACCCGTTTTTTACTTTTGATTATAAGACAGTGTCTCACCAAGCCCCTAAATTGTCCAGGCTGGGCTTGAAGCTGTAATCCACCCACCTCACAGTGCTGGGATCCTTGACCCTGGGCCACTGGGTTTCTCATACATTATTCTTGCAACACAAAATGGCTGGTGAATTTTTATTTATTTTTTCTGTACTTCAGGCTGATCCTGAACTATATAGCCCAGGGTGACTTAGAACTCATGGCAAATCCTCCTGCCTCAGCTTCCTGAGTGCTGCAGAATCAAAATCAGGGCCTTGCACTTGCTAGGCAAGTGTTTTATAACCACTGGGCTATACCCCCAGCCTGGTGAATTTTTAAAATCTCCTTTGCCAGAAGAGGCCAAAGAGCCTTTTCCTCTTCCGAGGGCAGCTAGATGGGGAAGGGAAGGGGCTCCTGAGGGGCCAGGGCAGTGCGGAGTGATGGCAGCAGGCCTGGCCTCCCGCACACACAGGTCTGTTGTTGCAGGCAGAGGGAAGCCGAGGCAGGGGTGGCCACGGACAAGCCTGCCTCTGCGGACCCACCTTCCTGGGCCTGAGGTGAATCGTCTCACCAGAGAGACAAGATTAGCTTAGACAGGCAGACCCCAGAATTTATGAAAAGGAATCTCATTTATTTCCTATTTATAAAATGTAAAAAAGTAACTTGGGTAGAAAATCGGAATGTCCCATGCCACCTGTCAGCAGCACGAGTCTCCCCTCAGCATCCTCAGCCACCAGGGTGGTGACAGGGTGTGGACCGGGAGGGCCTGTCCTGGGCGGAAGCCGCCATGCTGGGAAGGACACAAGGGGATGCGAAGGGAGTGAGGACGGGGAGGCGATGCCTGGGGTGGGCCTGGGACGAGTAACAGCAGAAGCCCCTCCTGAACATCAGAGCAACTGAGCCTATGCTTGGGGCGCGCTGGGTCTGCACACAGGCCGGCACTCCGTGCGGCACTGCGGGGCTTCCACCAGGACCACAGTGTCCACCAGGGTCACCTCCGGCCATGTAGGAATTCCTGGCGCAGCCACAGAGAGTCCTGGTAGAAGCGGGGGTCGCCCAGGCGCACTGCTGTCCGTTTGTAGAAGTAGCAGTACAGCACAGCCGCTGGGGACAAGGGCAGAAGAGCGCCTCACCGTGGGCGAGAGCTGGTGCCACCCTCCCGTCCCCAAGGCCTCCACCAGCCAGACGGATGAGGACACCTGCCTGGGCTCAGGGCCTCTGGCCCGGCAGAGGGCAGCACTCTCCCCTGGTCTCTGTGCTCTGCCTATGTGGCCGGGCTGGCTGCGGGGACAGGGAAGCTGGCACATCTTGAGGGGGCGGGGGTGGGGGGGGGGGGGACTCTCAGACAGGGCCTCACCGAGTCTCTGGAACACAAACAACGCCAGCAGCCCATCAGTCCACACAAAGCTTGTGGAGTTTCTCCAGCGTAAGTTCTGAGGGAGATATGTGCAAGTAGGGGACAGTTAGTGACTGCATGGGGCCCAGATGCCCCCCATTTCCCAAGGTCCAGAGAGGCCATCTGGCTGGAAGACATGTGCATCTCTCCCTCCTGTTTTTTGTGTGGTGCCACGAACGCAGCCCAGGATTGTCACACTGAGTCACATCCCCAGACCGTCTGTCTTTCTTTTCTTTCTTTTCTTTCTTTCTCTTTTTGTGGTGCTGGGAATTGAGACCAGGGCCTCCACCCTGAGCTCCATCCCCAGCCCCCCCCACTACCCTGCACCACCAAGCCAGGTTTCTCACCCATTTTTATTTTTGATTTTGAGGCACAGTGTCTCACTAAGTCACCAAGTTGCTCAGGCTGGGCTCAGACTTGCGATCCTCCTGCCCAGCCTCTCAGAGTGTGGTGACAGCAGGCCCGTGTCACCATGCCCTGCCCTGTTTCCTCTCTAAAAGCCCAAGGACTACTTCTCCCAACAACGTCCAGTTCCCTCCCACTGTGGAGGGGTAATCCTGGCAGCCTTAGATGAGGACAAGGGGGTAAGACATTCCCCTCCCAGCCACGGCCTTTGCCAGAAGTGTATGTCCTAGGGGTACAGCTGGCCACTGCCTGGCTGGGAAAATCCTAGCTCAGCTCCTGTCAGACAAAGGCTTCAGGGCCCTGGGGTTAATCAGATCATCAGCTTTAGAGTGTAAAGCCAGGACCTACTTGGCCCCAGGAAGAAGGTCACAGGGTCTCCCGAGGCATCAGCTCCGCTCCCCCAGCTTCCCCCACCTTGGAGCTACGTCTGCCCCCGAGGCCCGGGGGCAACAGCAGAGGGGTTTAGTCATCGGACCCTGGCATCCTGCTGTTCCTGCCTCACGTTGCCAGGTTCGCTCACTACTGAGCTGCACCCCAGCCCCAACCCTGAGGTGCTGCCGTGTTCGATTAGAGTGAGTGCACGAGAAATCCGTGACAACAGTGGGAGGGAGAAAAGGGTGGAGGGGACTGTGCTGGAACTGGACCCCAGGAGGCCTCTGGGGCTGGATCTCCCACTGTTAAGTCACGCTGACCACCTTCCCAGGAGCTCCTGTGGCCCTCGCACGCCCGTATCAGCTCAGACCACGCAGCCCCATCTTCACACTTAGCCCTGGAAGGCCTACTGGGTCCCTCCCCTCCTGCCCAAGGCTGCTCTTCCACATGGAAGGCTGAGGCTGGCACTGTAGCTCAGAGGAAACTGACCTGGCGTGAGCACGGGCCTGGGTGCCATCCCTGCCACTGCAAAGGCGTCAGCAATGACAACCATCTGTCGCTGCGCCAGCAGACCAGTGGTTACCAATACAGAAGCCTGGGCACATGCGTGGCCGTCAGCCCAGAGCCAGCTCCCATCCCCAGTCTCTTGACAAGGGTTCTGCACCATGCTGGAAACAAGCTTCCCAGACCAAATATTCCCAGCAGTTTTCTTCTTCTTAAAGGGGAGGACTGAACCCACAGCCTTCACAATGAGTTATATTCCCAGCCCTTTAGCATCTTTTATCTTAGGAAAGGGTTTCACTAAATTGCTAGGTTGGCCCAGGCTGGGCTGGAATCTGCAATCCTCCTGCCTCGGCCTCCCAAAGTACTGGAACTGCATCCCCAGCTTCAAGGACAGGGCCCGTTCTTACCATGACCCAGACGTGGAGGGCGATGCTGAGGGCGAAGTACAGAGCGCTCAGGACTATGGTCCCCTTGAACTTACGGAAGAGGAGGCTGACGAGGCCAGCCTGGAAGACGAAGGTGTTGAAGAACATGAGGAAGATGATGATGACGTTGAAGAGGATCGCGATGTCCTGGATGCTGCAGACACAAACAGCAAGCCAGATGGAGGACCGGGCCTCCTCCTGAGATGCTGCGGGCCTGGCCTGCCTGTCGCAGTCACCCAGAAACCCCCAGGCGCCACGGGCCTGGAACCAGCCAGTGCCTTCCTGCTGAGCCTGCTGGCGTGTCTCAAGGGCTACTTTCCTGTGTGCAGGAGCTGCCCGGCCTGGCGGTCCCAGCACCCAGTCCCACGGGGTAATGAAGACAGCAAGTCATGCCCTTACCCTGGCAAGGCTCATGCCTGTGTGTCAACCGAGGCTCAGTGCCAGTGTCCCCTCTTCAGAGAGACATTCCTGCTCCCCATGGCGGCCGCTCTGCACCCACAGTGTGGCGCCTCTATATGAAGCCAACCCACTGTGCTTTCTGCGGCCAGGCCTCTGTGGGCGGGGACCCTGTCTGTCAGGCCAAGGAGGGCTTGCTGGGTGAGGAAGTCCAGGAGCAGGTACAAGCTACCTCGGGGTGTGGACACCCTGTGACAGCCTGTGTGGGGTGGGGGGTGTCATCCCTCTCTCTCTCTCTCTCTCTCTCTCTCTCTCTTTTGAAACAGGGTCTCTCTCTGTAACCCAAGCTGGTCCTGAACTCACACTGTAGCCCAGGCTGGCCTTGGACTCAAGGCAATTCTCTTGCCTCGGCCTCCAGAGTGCCTGGAATTACAGATGTGCACCACCACATCCGGCTTTATGTGGTGCTGGGGTATCGAACTCAGGGGTGGGTTCGACCGGGTGCTGGGACAGTTTTAACCACGTTGCCATTCGTCTAGCCCATGACTGCTTTCTTAAGTTGCTGTTGTGTACTCCTCCTCTGTGGTAAGGACAATCCCACAGGTGGGGAAAATGACAGGGTCAAGAGACCCTACTGCCCGTGAGAATTGCTCTCCTCACCCCCATCCCCTACACACAGGGCCTGTGACCTTGTCCGTGCCCCATAGAGAGCCAGAATGATGGGAAATCCGCCTTCGCTGCCATTTCTCTGCAACTGACTTGCTGTACAAAGTCCTGCAGAGAGACCCCGGGACTCGCACACACTGAGCGCACACTCTGCCACTGAGCTGCCTGCCGGGCCTGTGGACAGCAGGTCCCCGCTGGGACCGTGGCCAGGGCCTGGGGCCCTGGGGCTCGGGTGTTCTAGGCCCTCCCTCTGTGCACGCACATGAAGAGCACCAGCTGGATGACGGCAGCCGTGCGCAGCAGCTCCGAGAAGGAGTTGACAACGAGGTCGTAGGACAGCAGCAGGAGCTGCAGGCAGAGCACCAGGCTGTAGCTGGCGGCCTGCATCTTCCCTCCGCTTCCCGGGGCCCAGGGGGCATCCCACGGGCCCCAGAACACAGCGCCTGGCTCCCTCCCCCGCCCTGGGGAGAGGGCAAGGGGTCTTCGAATCCCAGCAGTTTCTTCCCTTGCACTAGGGCAGGAACCTGCTGGGGCAAAAAGAGAGACAAAGCCATAAACCTATTAACACGAAAAATATTTACTGAGCCCCAGCTGTGCCAAGCATTTCGGTGTTTTTGTTTTTTTTTTTTTTGGCAGTACTGGGGATTGAATACAGGGCCTTCACTCTGAGCTACATCCCAGCCCCTCTTACGGAGACAGGGTCTCACTAATTTGCTAAGTTGTCGTCTGGGCTCAAACTTACGATTCTGCTGCCTTAGCCTTCCAGAGTGCCAGGATTATAGGTCTGCGCGGAGCCTAGCAGTAACCTCAATAAGTTTGTAAACAAAACCAAGAACTGGGAAACCCCGCCTTGTGACTCCTTCTGGGAACCCTCACTCTCAAATCTTTCTCCATGCTGTGGCTCCTAAATGCAGAGTTCTTCCGAGCCAAATATGTGGGGGACTAGCAGGAAGAGTGACAGCGTGGTCAGATGGCAGCAGCGATCATAGCAGCGGCAAACCTAGCCGGGCACGGGGGCGCATGCCTGGAGTATCAGCACCACAGGAGGCTGAGGCAGGAGGAGGCAGCAAACCCTTAAAAATCACTTGCAAAGTGCTAGAAACTGTTCTAAGCATTGACATTATTTAAACCTCACAATAACCTAATGAGATTGCAGAAGATACCGCAGCACAGAGGCGGAACTGGAGCCCAGAGAGGCGAAATTACTCGCCTGGCTGGTAAGTGGCGGAGTGTAGACCGACCCGGGCACCTGGGTCCACAGTGCGTTCTTCCCTCCTGCCGTGGGTGCCTGTGCATACCAGCCGGTAGGCACCTAGCTAACGGCCGTCCACGCAGAGGTGGAGAGCAGTGGGCTCCTGAGCCGCGTGATGCCGTGGCCGCCGCAGCAGGCCGCGGGCATCACGTCGGGGGGTCTGGGCCTGGTGTCCAAACACGTCCGGACCCGCGACATGCGCTGGGAGTGTCCTATGACCTGCCGCCGTACCACGCCACAGGCCAATCTCAAAACGCGGCCACGTGCCGGCGACGAAGCCCACACCCGCAAAGTACGAGCTTCCCGCTTTCCCAGCCGTACTGGCCCGCGCGGGGCTGGCGGCCCCGAGGCAGGCACGGCCCGGTCCCGGTCCACGCGGCAGGGGCTCACCCACCGGCACAGCACCGCGCTGGCCGAGGCTCTGGGAGGCCGGGCGCCGCCCCGACGGTGCCCACCCACGCGCCCCCGTGGGGTCACCGCCCAGCGAGGTCCTTTCTTGACTCCTACCGGCGTCCGGGAAAGCACCACCCCCACGCCACGCGCGCGCCGCGACACGGCCTGGCCGTTAGGCACAGGCGCGGCCCGTCCTCCCTGCCGGGCAGCCCGCGGCGGCGGCGCGCGGGGGAAGCAGCGCTCGGCGCAGGCCGCCGCCCTCCGTCCGTTGCCGACCCACTCACAATGGGCCCGCCCTGTCAAAAACCCCACACCCGAACCGACGGCACACCCCGGCCAGACCCGTCCCCCTCTCCGCTCACCTCCAGCCGCCCACGTCGGTTGCCACGGCGACAGCACCTCGCCGCGGGAACCCGGCTCTGAGCTCCGGAAGCGGACTGCGCCTGCGCACGCGCCGTCGGCGCCTCTCCTCCTTCCGGCCGCCCGCGGCTCCCGTGACCTCGCTGAGAGGCAGCCCCGGAGGAAGCTTCGCACCAACCGGAATGCCTCGGCTTCCTCGGCCGGGGTGGGGATGCGAGGAACGTCCTGGGCGAGGCGAAGAAGCGCCCACGGAAGCACCGCGCGCGGGGCCGGAACCTCGGTGCCCGGGTGCCGTTTCCCGGGTCTCGGACTTCATTTCCCGTGGGCCTGCGCGCGGCCGGAAGCAAGCGACCTATAAGAGCGCGAGGTCGCGCCGCGCTGCAATGTCCGCGGGCCCGTCGGCCTCAGCCCTTCGGCCTCCTGTTTCGCCAAGGAGCGGCGGCGGCGGCGGCGGCGGCGGCGAGAGGCGACCCCGGGGCGCGCCGCTGCGTTAGCGGTGAGGAGGAGCCGGGCTGGGACCTCGGGGCCCGCGTTGCGGTGCTGCCTCTACTCGTGCCCCGCCTCGTGGCGGCGTCGCGATCCCCTTCTTGACGTCGGTTTTCCGTCGTGGGAAGCGGGCGCGTCTCCGCGCCCTTCCTTCCCCAGGTGGGAACGCTTTGGGAAGCGCGGAACGCAAGCGGAGCCCCTGGCCCCCTCTCTCCCCCCAGTGTTAGAGGACGGGGATAGCAGGCTGCCCGCCGGCCGCCTCGGCGCCTGTCCTCGTCGTGGTGACGCGCGGAGCCGAAGGCCGGACGACCTGTCGTCCTGGTGACGGGGGACCTTGCTTCTCCTCCGGGTGGAGTAGGGGGCCGCCCGTTCCTGAGTCCTGACATTGCACGAGCTTTTTGTTGGAAGTCAGGCGCCGCGGGAACCCAGGAGGACCCCTGTGCGGCGCCAGCTCTGCCCCTGGCCTTGGCCAGGTCACTTTTCAGCTTTGGTTTCCAAAATCAGCGTTTTTTGGTTGGTTGTGTTTTTGAGACAGGCTTTCTCTCTACCCGATATTAGAGTTTTTGATATGTGAGATAAGCGTTTAGGACTTGAACCCAAGGCTGGTTCTCAGGATTCGTAGAGTGCTGCCCTCCTTCTGTAAGGGTGAGCAACACTTTTCTGTGCAATATCTGCCTGAAATTCTAAATTATGAAAGTAGTGTGCGGCTAGGCATGGGGAGGTGGGCGTTTTTCATCCCCTCCCGTTCTGTGGAAGGAGGATCACAAGTTTTGGAGCCCCGCCTGAGCGGCTTAGTGAGACCCTGAGCCTGTCTCAGATGTTTGAAGGGAAGGGCTGGAGAGCCAGGTATACTGGGGCAGGACTGTAATCCCCACACTGGGAGGCTGAGGGAGGAGGATCCCAAATTTGAGCCCAACCTGGGCAATGCAGTGTGATCCTTTCTCAAATAATTTTTTTTCAGTGGTTGGGGGAAGAAGACACTGTCTCACTGTGTGACCCAGGCTGGTCCTGAGCTCACTGTGCAGCCCACACTGGCCTTGGACTCACAGCTGTCCTCCTGCCTCTGCCTCCCGAGTGCTGCTGTTAAAGATGTGCAGCACCACACCCAGTCAGTATGGAGCTGGGGACTCAAACCTGTGACCTTGCACTTGCTAGACAAGCACTTTAACTGATAGCCTGTACCCCCAATCCCTCAAACAATTTTTAAAAATGGGCTGGAAATGTAGCTCAGAGTGAAGGCTGAAAATTCAACCCCCAGTACCACAAAAAAAGTGAACAAACAAAAAAATGGGGGCTGGAGATGTAGCTCAGAGTGAAGGCCTTGGTTTAAACCTAAGTATGCACATACACAAAAGGAACAAGACAGTTGGGAATAGAGCCTTTTTCTAAGAAGAAGGGGTGAGTCAGAGACCCCTGTTTCTTATCCCTGGGCTCCAGCTGGTTTAGCTCAGCCTGGGAGAACCCTTGCTGCCAAGAGGATAAGGGAAGTACTAAGTCAGGTCAGGGTTAACAAGCTGCAGTCCACTTGCCCTCCCCCCACCCCCCCGAGTGGTTTTTATGTCTTTAAATGATTGAAATAATGACAAGGAAAACTTTTTTTTTTTTTTTTTTGACATGTGAGAGTCACGAAAGCCCAGATTCAGTCGTCTGGGTACCGTGGTGTCAGAGCAGAGTCGTGCTCACTGGTTGGGCTGTGGCCACAAAGCTAGTATGTGCCTGAGGTTCCTGTTGTGTTCTGCACTGGCCTGAGTTCCCTCCTCTGGGAAGGGGTCGGGCTTCTCAGTGGACAGTGGGTACAACAGCGTAACTTCCCTGCCCTTGGTCAGGAAAATGTTCCTGTCCTGTCTTGGAGCAGTTATCCGGACTTTGTCCAGGGCGGTGGGGTGTGGATACAGTCCCTTTTGAATCATGTTTGCTCTTTTCTTATTACAAAGAAAAAAACTGCTGTTTCAGCACTCTAGGAGACTGAGGTGGGAGGATTGCCAGTGTGAGCACAGCCTGAGCAACTCAGTGACTTAGCGACATCCTGTCTCACAGAAGCACCAAAAGGGGGCTGGGAACGTAGTTCAAGGGCTAAAGCGCTTGCCTGGGAAAGCCATGTCCCTAAGGCCCAGCACCGTAAGCTGTATGTGGTGGTGCATGCCTATAATCCCAGCACTCAGGAGGCTGAGGTGGGAGAGTTGATAAGAGTTTGAGGCCATCCTGGCCTCTATAGTGAATTTAGAACCAGCCTGGGCTGTTGAGCAAGACCTTGTCTCAAAAACAACAAAAAAGAACACTAGGTTAAAAAGTGTTGTCATTTTTACTCACAGTATCTTTAATGTTTTGTTGCTTGATATGACAGTCTTAGTCAAGGAACAGGTAATGGCCATGGGTGCTGAAGCTACACAGTGTAGCATACCCCTGCCCACTTCACTTCCCGGGTCCTAGCGTGGTACTTTATTTATTTATTTATTTATTTTTGAAACAGGATCTTGCTCTGTGGCCCAGGCTGGTCCTGAACTCACAGGTGTAGCCCAGGAGGCTGGCCTTGGCTCAGGACAGTCCACCTGCCTCAGCTCCCCAAGAGCTGGGATTACAGGTTTGTGCCCACGTGCTCAGCTTTATGTGGTGCTGGGGAATCAAACTCAAGACCTTAGTACTTGCAAGGCAAGCACTCCAACCGACATGCCGTTCCTTCAGCCCCTACTTGATTGTTCTGAACCTGAGTCTCTGGGGCATCCTTTGTGAGCTGGGCCGGCCAGGGAGGAAGGTGGGATGAGAGAAAGGGAAGTGCTGTGCCCTCCACTGTCACGGCACTTTGCTTTCAGGTGAGAGTGTGGCCTGCACACTAAGTGCTCCGCTCCAGGTGCCCAGTGCATAGCAAACGAGCCCCAGTTCCCCTCTCAGCCGGCCGTCTGCCAGCTCTGACTGTGTGTCTGCTTGTCTGCTTGGCAGTTACTGGCTTGTGATGAGGGAGGCCTCGGATGCAGGAGGCCAGTCTTCCCTGGTGTGAGTGGCCCAAGGGGATGTATCTGAGGTCTGAGCCCAGGCCACCCACACATAGTGCCAGCCTTGTGCGTGCCAGGCCAGCTCTGTGTCCAGCCTACTTTTTAGTCTTGATTTTGAGACAGGGTCTCACTGAGTTGCCAGATTGCCTTGGCTGGAAACTTATGATCCTCCTGCCTCAGCCTCCCAGAGTGCTAGGATGACAGGCCTGCACCCCCAGGCCTGGCTCTCTGCCTGCCTTTGAAGAGCAGCTGCTCAGGGCCGTGAGCATTTTCCAGGCCTGGAACCGGAAAGGTTTCTCAGTTCGTTGAGTTTGTGTGGAAAATCTCAAAATGAAACCTCTTATTTTCTAGACCATAAGTTCCTGCTTCCTCTTTTTACCTCGGGGTCCGGGGAGAGGGGGCTTTCCCCAGAGAGGAGCAAGCAGAAGCCGCAGGCTGGTGCACAGCCAAGGGGTGTCAACTGATCAAAAGAGTGGAACATGGGGCTCTAAGTGAAGTCTGATTCTGCTCCTCAGTGGATGGTAGCCCTGCCGAGTCACCATCTGGGGACGAAGCCTCCTTCCATAGAAATGGGAGCTGTGGGTCTGGAGGACTAGCAGAGCAGTTAAAGCACTGGCCCAGTAAGCACAAGGCCCTGAGTTTGATTCCTTAGCACCACATAAGCTGGGTGTGGTGGCACATTCCTGCAGTTTATAATCTAGCACTCAGGAGGCTGAGGCAGGAGAATTGCTGTGTATTCAAGGTCAGCCTGGGCTACATAGTGAGTTCAGAACCAGCTTGGGGTTGTAGAGCAAGACCCTGTCTTAAAAAAATTTTTTTTTTTTGAGAGCCATAGGACTATATAGATAGTCTAATGGTATAGACTGAACATTTCTAATTCAGAAATCCAAAATGTTAGGAAATACGCAATCAGCAAATATTCCAAAGTCCAAAGATCCCAGCTAAGTGTATGGCACACATATCAGCCCCGCTGCTTTGAAGGCTGAGGCAGGAAGATTGCAAGTTCAGTATCCGCCTGGGCAGCTTAGCAAGACCTTGTCTCAAAGTAAAGTGGAAAAAGAGCTGGAGATATAATTCAGTGAGAATCTGTGAGGTCTGAAACTTCTCCCAAGATACTTTTTTTTTTTTTTTAAATGGAGGGGATGGTAGTACTGGTGATCCAGCCCAGGGCCTTCACACTGACACGCTGAACCACGTTACGAGCCCAGTGTTCAGATTTTAATTTTGAGACAGTGTCTTGCTGAGTTTCTAAGTTTTCCAGGTTCCTATTTTTATTTTTGAGACAAGTCACTAAGTTGTGATACCCGCTTCATCCACACCAAGCCTTTTGTAAAGGGACCTTCTCGTTGGTGCCCTAACATTGGAAGTGGGTGTGGTGTTTGTGAATAGCCTGGGTGTCTGTTCCCAATTCTTCTTTCCTGGGTGGGGGAAGGGCTCCCTCTGTGTCCTTGGGGTCTGTGATGGGACCTGAGCCCAGGGCTTGGTCATTCAGCTTTGGCCTCGGGCTGCTGCTCTGTACCCCAGGTGGTGGTGGAGCCCTCGCGCTTTGGGGCCTAGTGGCTGGGCTGGGTTGTGTCACAGGGCCTGGAGGTGGGTGGGACATACAGCCCTTAGCAAGTATGCGAGGAGCCCCCCAGACCCAGCACCACAGGTGTCAACACATGTGGCTTCTGCTTCTCCCAGGTGCCCTGGTCAACATGGCTTTGGTCTGGTGTTACCTGGCCTGCCTGCTGCTGGGCTTGCTAGGCGTACTGTGCATCCTCTTCCCCGCCTACTGGGTACAGCACTGGCGTGGGGGATTTGCCTGGGACGGCAGCCTGCACATGTTCAACTGGCACCCTCTGCTCATGGTGTCTGGCATGGTGGTGCTCTATGGAGCTGGTAAGCTGGTGGGCTTCGTCACGTTCGCTTCGGGCTTCTGGGGTAGGGCAGTTTGTGCAGTCACTGGCACCAGCTGTCACCTGGGGGAAGGAATGGTAAAGTAGGGGAATCTCAGAAAGGTTACTTTGCGGAGGTCAGCAAACCTCCTGTTAAAGGGTTAGGAAGTACGTATTGGAGACTTTTAGCTGGGAGTGGAGCACACACCTATAATCCCAGTTCCCCAGGCGGCTGAGGCAAGAGCACTGCACACTCGAACCCAACCTGAGCAACTTAGCGAGATCCAAATTTTTATTTTTTGAAAATATTTAAGGGGCCATGGGCTTAGCTCAGAGGTTAGAGTGCTTTCCTAGTAAAAACAAAGCCCTGGTTTTGATTCCCCATACCACATGTGCTGGGTATGGTAGTAACCCCAGTGTTTGGAGACTAAGGCAGGAGCATAGTTGTGAGTGTAAGGCCAGCCTGAGCTGCATAGTTTAGGACCAGCCTCGACTACAGAGCAAGATCCTGCCTCAAAATAAAATAATAAAGTGAAATAGTAAGGTAAAATAATAGAAAAAATTCAAAAGGGTTATGTATGATACAGCTCAGTGCTAGAGCCCTGAATTCAATCCCCAGTACAAGAAAGAAGAAAGAAAGAAAGAAAGGTAAAAGCCATTATGTGTTGACATGCCTGTAATCTCAGCACTTGGTAGGCTAAGTCAGGAGGATACTATGAGTTCAAGGCCAACCTGGACTACATATGTAGTTCAGGATCAGCCTGGACTGCAGTGAGATCTTATCTCAAAAGGTAGGTAGCAGGCTTTATAAACCATGCAGTCTGTGTTGCGACTACCCTGTTCTGCCATTGTATTGAGAACAACCACAGAAAATGCATAGAGTATAGCTGTGTTTCAATAAAGCTGTTTTAAGGAACAGGTGAGGGGCTGGTTTGCGCCTGTGAACTGTAGTTTCCTGATACCTGCTCTAGAAGACAAGTGGGCAGAGCCTCCTGGAGCCTCCTGGGGCCTAGTCAGGCCTGTCGTTAAGGAGTCCATCTTTGTCCCATGCGCCAAAATTGGCATCTTATGTTTTTTTATTTATTGAGATAAGGTCTCTGTAGCCCAGGCTGGTCCCAAACTCACTATGTAGCCCAGGCTAGCCTTGACCTCCTGCCAGTCCTCCTGCCCTCAGCCTCCTGAGTGCTGGCATGTGCCACCACACAAGGCTATTTTTTTAAAAAGACACAGTCTTGCTGTATGTCTAGGCTGGTCCTTAACTCACTACATAGCCCAGGCTGGCCTCAAAAACACAGCAGTCCTCCTGCCTCAGCCTCCTGAGTGCTGGGATTATAAGCATGCAGTACTAGAACCTGCAAATTTTTATGTGGTTCTTGGGGATTGAACCCAGGGCCTTGTGCATGCTAGGCAAGTGCTCTAACCACTGTGCTTTTCCTCCAGCCCCTTGCTATAAAGTCTGTCCCTTGTGTAAGATGGGAGTGATGATGACATTTATGGTAGCAGCTCAGTGGATTCACGTCCCACACGTCACCCTGTTTTGCTCACTGGGTCCATATCCCATGTCACCCCCTTCTGTTCCTACAGGGATCCTCCAGGGCGGCCTCCTGGTCACCATCTTATGATAAGGAAACTCAGACTTAGAAAGGAGAAGCA
This sequence comes from Ctenodactylus gundi, assembly GCA_004027205.1. Taxonomy (NCBI): domain Eukaryota; kingdom Metazoa; phylum Chordata; class Mammalia; order Rodentia; family Ctenodactylidae; genus Ctenodactylus; species Ctenodactylus gundi. The sequence goes on from PVKB01003085.1 coordinate 165,794, forward strand.
AATGGCCGAGAGGCAGAGCCTGGACTGACCTTGGCACCTGTTTTTTATTTTTAATGTATTTCTTTTTGAGACAAAGGTCTTTGTATTAGTTAGTTATTCATTGCTAGGTCAAAACAGTGACATCCACGGTTTGAGGAAGGAAATATTTATTTTAGCTCACAGTTTCAGAAGGTCCCACACAGTCCGTTCATGAGTAGGCGGCAACAGGGAAACGTGTGTTGTAGGTCTAGTGGGAGACAAGCTCTTCACAGCCCGTCACACAGAAAGCCGAGGGAGGGAGGCTGCAGCCAGTACGTACCCTTCCGGGTCCGGCCCCAGCCGCCTGCCCCTTCCGCCAGGCCCCACGTCCCATTGGCACTCGGTCCCATCGCTCTTTCACAACACCCAAATACATGATGCTTCTGGCGACATGCCAGCTCCGAACCACAAGTCTTGTTTTTCAGATTGGGTCTTGCTGGGTCCCACGTTGGCCTCCACTTGGGATCCTTAGGCAGGGGCTGGAGGAATGGCTCAGTGGTTAGAGCCCTGGCCTAGCAAGTGCTCAGTACCCAGGTTCGATTCCCCAGCAACACATAAGCTGGGCACATTGGTGCACGCCTGTTAATAGCAGCACTTGGGAGGCTGCGACAGGAGGACTGCCATGAGTCCAAGGCCAGCCTGGGCTCCATATTGAGTTCAGGACCAGGCTGGGCTACAGAGCGAGACCCTGTTCCCCCAGAAAATAAATTTGGGATCCTTAGCTGGGCATAGAGGTGCACACTTGTAATCCCTGCGAGAATCCAAGTTTGAGTCTAATCTGTGCAATTTAGGGACCAAGTGAGACCCTGTCTCAAAATTCTACAAGGGCGAGGCCATAGCTCTGTGAGAAGGCCCTGGGCTCTGTCCACAGGACTGAGAAGTTCTGGTAGTACCAGCTACTACAAAACTTGTTGTCCTCCTGCCTCAGCCTCCTCAGTAGCTGGATTCTGGGTGCGGCCACCCTGCCTAGCTGACTTTTCCTCTTTAGTGGACCTTCTCCCCTTCCATGGCTGGCGGCAGTCTGGCCAGGCCTGGTAGAGTAAAGGATGCTGGGAATCGCCGCCTGGGCTCTGGAGTCCCTCACTGAGCTCCACTCGGAGTTCCGCCCACACAGGATGAGGCCAAGCTTCCATCTCTCTGCTCCACAGCGTCGCTAGTGTATCGCCTGCCCCCGTCGTGGGTGGGGCCCAGGCTGCCCTGGAAGGTGCTCCACGCGGCCCTGCACCTCCTGGCCTTTGCTCTTGCTGTGGTGGGGCTGGTTGCTGTGTTCCAGTTTCACAGCCACTCGAAGATCGCTCACTTGTACTCGCTGCACAGCTGGCTGGGCATCACCACCATCACCTTGTTTGCCTGTCAGGTGGGTCCGTCCTTTCCCTCAGCCCTTTGCTCGCGGCCAGAAGACACTCAGTGGCCGCGGGTAGCTGGTGGCTCCTGTCCTGCCCTGGCCCTGTCACCCAGCACACTACCCGCCTGGCGTCCGGCACCCTTGGGTGGCTGCCACAGCAAGGACCATGTTGGCCCTGCCCTGCCGCCTCTTCCGTGTTTCCTGTTTCCACCTCTGAACTAGAAGCAGTGCCAGCGTGGTTTCTGTGTCTCATGCCAGGCCCTGTGGGAGAGGGGTTTGTGGCGTGGGCAGCCAGAGACAGGACAGACGGGATGGAGAGCGGGTTGCAGCTGAGGCTAGCTCTGCTGTTGGCTTCGGTAACAGAAGTGGTGGGCCACAGTGGGGCCGCAGGCCGTGCCTGGTGGAGGGGCTGAGTTGGGAGGGTGGGTAGGAGGTGGGTGGACGAGTGCCACGGCCCAGCCCGGCCCCTCCTCTGTTGCAGTGGCTCCTGGGCGTTGCCGTCTTCCTGCTGCCCTGGGCCTCCCTGTGGCTGCGCAGCCTCCTGAAGCCCCTCCACGTGTTCTTCGGGGCTGCCATCCTGTCTCTGTCCGTGGCGTCTGTCATCTCGGGCATCAACGAGAAGCTGTTCTTCAGCTTGTGAGTGCCAGTGCGAGGGGTGCCGGCTCTCAGCGGGGGTGGGGGAGCGGGTAGGGGGGCGGCAGGCTCTCCCGAGGAGTGATGGCAGGATTGCTCGCCACAGGGGCTGGGTCTGTTCCTGAGCGGGACAGAAGCAGTCTCCTTGGAGATCGCAAGCCCTGACAGGTTCCCGCGGGTGTCCGAAGCTGTTGGATGGACCGCAGCCCTGCTCTTCCCCACCATACAGCAGCACTGCCGTTGTCGTTGCCTCTTACAGGCAGGGGGACCGGAACAGGAGCCTGGCTGCACAGGCCTGTAATCCCAGCACCCAGGGGGCTGAGGCAGGACGGTCAGAAGTTTGAGGTCAGGCTGGGTTATGCAGTGACACCGAGGCCAGTCTACTTACATAGTGAGACTCTTTCTCAAAACAAGACAAGGGGCTGGAGGAATGGCTCAGTGGCTGAAGCACTTTTCTAGCAAGCACTAAGTCAAGTGCTAAGTACCCAAGTTTGATTCCCCAGCACCACGTAAGCTGGGAGGCTGAGGTGGGAGGATCGCCGTGAGCCCAAGGCCAGTCTGGGCTACAGAGTGAGACCCTGTCTCAAAAACAAAAATAAAAAAAGAGGGAATGAGAGCACAGAGGTTAACTCAGCTAAGCACACGCGGCCGTAAAGCAGCAGAGCTCGTGGGCCTCGCCACTGCTGTCGTCCCTTGGAGGCAGTGAGGAGCAGCGGGAGCAGGTGAGGTTGAGGTCAGCCTGGCCTTTATACCCTGGCTGTGCCATTTACTAGCAGTAACCTAGCAAGTTAATTTTACCACTGTGAGCTTCTGTTTTCTTATTGGTAAAAAGCACTATAGAGATTTGCACACTTGTAATTTGCAGCGACTTATCAAGTATTTTTCAGAGCTTGGTGACGCTGGCCTGTCATCCCATCACTCTGGGAAGCTGAGGTAGGAAGATTGCAAGTTTGAGCCCAGCCTAGGAAACTTTGCAACTTAGAATAATCCTATCTGAATATAGGAACCAAAAACGGGCTGGGATGCAGCTTAGGGCCAAGGCTTGGAGTTCTGAGGACAGAGGAGCAGCACAGCATTTAGAGTATTTATTTGTCCAGCAAGTGCAAGGCCCTGAGTTCAGTTCCCCAGAACTAAATAAGCCAGGTGTAGTGGCACATGCTGGTAATCCCAGCACTTGGGAGGCAGAGGCAGGAGGACTGCTATGAGTTCAAGGCCAGTCTGGGCTACACAGTAAGACCCTGTCTCACAAACAAACAAACAAACAAACAAAACCGCTTTGGGTTTCATTCTTTCTGAACACTGCCAAAAAGTTTCCAGATCCCAAGAGGCCCCACAAAACGCCTCTCTTGCTCAGAGGTGTCACATGTCCCGCTGGGCATGAACAGGAGGGAAATCCTCTCGAGGGCCACGTTGCTTTGTCACCCTCAGGAAAAACGCCACCACGCCGTACCCGAGCCTGCCCAGCGAGGCCGTCTTTGCCAACAGCACAGGGCTGCTGGTCGTGGTCTTCGGGCTGCTGATTCTCTACATTCTCCTGGCATCGCCATGGAAACGCCCAGACCGGGGGAGTCTGGCCGACAGACAGGTTTGGGTGTTGGTTCCCCCATCCCGGGTGGGGTGGGCCCAACTCTAGCAACAGACCCCTAAGGACCTGTCCATGGAGCACGCAGGTGGATTTAGGATGGCGGCAGGTGGCGTGTGTGGACCAGAGCAGTGCATCCTGGTGCCTGGCATAACGGACTGGGTAGGCCCTGCCTGGGCCGGCAGACTGTCCAGACCCTCCTGAATCTTCTCCTGTGGGGCTTGGGGTAGAGTGCACCCTCCCCTTCCCCAGGGAGGACTTGCGTACCAGTGCAGGGCAGTAGCTTCCATGCTGCAGCTTTGGGACCAGTGCTTGGTGACAGGTCAGGGGTGTGGAGCAGTTCTGTCCTCGGCCACTGGGGCGCCTGCGGGGAGTGGGGTTTGCCCCAGGTGCTGAGGATCTGGTGGCCTGGGCAGGGTTCACCTGCAGGTGGGGGTCTGCGTGAACAGCTCAGGCCTGGTGTGCCGGGCAGGTCACGGCCAAGTGGACAGCACGCCATTAGTGCCGTGTGTCTGCCTTCCTTCCAGCCCCTGCTGTGTGATGGGGAGTAACCGGGCCGGGCTCCAGGAGTTGCTGTGCGGTGCGTCGGTGCTTCCCACAGGGCACTTAGCACTCGGGACCTGGTGCTTCCGCCCCAGGCGCGCTGGGCCCTGGGCCCCTGCAGTTCCTTCCTTGCTTGGGACAGGCTTGCTCTTGCCAGACACATGCTGACCATTTGCTTTTCTTGGTGGACTTGGCTTCTGGGCACTGACTTCTGAGATCCTGCATGCACGCAGGACCCTCCTGGCTGGCCACTCATGCCACCTGCTTGGAAGCCTGGCTGATCCTGCTGGCAGTGACCAGAGCATGCTGCAGAAGGCTGTGCGGCGGTGAAGGCCAGGACTGAGGCGCAGGTCTGAGTCCCCTCAGCCTGACTGAAGAGGATGGCCAGGTGCCCTGGGCTTTCTGTGCTGGATCACCATGCCGCCTGTGCCATGACTGGGTGGCTCTGTCTCTTCTGGCTGCTGTTGCACCTGGGGCTGGAGGCCTGCCCCTTCCCCACGGATGACACGCCTGTCACTGTCAGGCAGCCCCTGAGCTACGTCACCTGCTCTCCCAGATGTCCCCAGACAGATGGCAGCAGAGGTCCAGTGGCCTTCCCTCCTGCAGGGCCCTAGCCCAGCCATCGTCCCCAAGCCCTGCGAGAACTGAGGCCGGTGCTAGATGCTCCGTGGCCCCCAGCTCCTTGTCTGGCTGCAGCGTGCCCACTCCATCCTTGTGTGCTTCCGAGAAGGTCTCACGCTCTCCCAAGAACTGTCCCTGGTTCCAGGCTGCTCGGCTGTTGTCCCTCCCTGGCTGTGGCCACCAGCCTGGCCATCAGCCCACCCCCACTGCCTGGTGTGAGAAGACGGGCCACATGGGACTTTCTGGCCAGATGAAGCCTTCCATACTGCTGAGTGGATGGCCAGACACTGTGGTGATCGCCACTTCTGGTTCTCCAGGATGGGCACAGATCTTGTTTGTGAAGCTTGGTCTTTCATTAGACATGGTTTTAAGAATCCAAGCTGACTTACTTTGCCAACACACGCCTGGACTGGGTAGCTTAAACAGCCCTGAGCTTTGGAGGCTGAAGGCCAAGACAGGTGCTGCCACATGTGGCACCTGCTGAGGGCCCCTTCTTCGCAGGCCCCCTTCCCTCTGCAGAATGAGGGCTCTACCCTCATGACCCTGTCGCCTCCCAAGGGCCCCTCCTACCATCACATGGGCTGGGAAGTTTATAGGGACACAAAAATGTCAAAAGCTTTCTTTGCTGAAATAACAGACAAATGAACATGGGTGGCTTGTACAGCTTCAGATGGCTCTGACCCCCACAGCCCAGGAGGGACCCAACCAGCACACTCTGCATATCTGCTGGTGGTTAGGAGACAGCCTGACTTGTGCCCTTAATCCTGTGTGGCTCACCGCAAGAGGAAGGAAAGGCATCCTACTTCAGAATCAGGAAAACAAGGTACAAAGGACAAGTGACCAGCCTGATATCACCTGTCCAGGACAGTGGGAGTTGGGACTGCTAGGCCAATGTGTTACCAGCCCCCTTTCCTGGCACTGGCACATGCCCCTGTGCAGCTGCCAGGCCCTGTGACCAGGGACAGCAGTGTGGTAGAGAAACCTGAGGCCAGGGGAGCCTCCTCCAAGTTTGGGCAAAGTGTGTAGTGGCCTGGTGTGACCAGCTGGATACGATCCAGGAAGACAGTGCCTGACACAGGCCACTCCCCTAGCATTCCTTGTGCCCTGGAATGAGCACCTGATTCTGAGGACCCGTGGGGCTGCACGTTTGCCTGAGGTCACAAAGGGGGCTAAGAACAGGCCTAGCCTCTCCCAGTGCTCAGGGCTGCCATGTATATACCATGAGTGTGTGTAGGGTGTTCCATGCCTGCTCTGGAAAGCACGCTGGGGCTGTTGTTTTGGCCATTTCTTGGCTCCATCTGTGCCTTAGAATGGGTTCACATTTTCTCTCAAAGCCCACAGGCTTCTGAGTCATCAGACAATTCAACAGAATCTTTTCTACCAAAAAAAAATTTTTTTTTTCCAGTATCAGGCTGCTCTGGTCTGGATCTTGGGTTTCGTATTATTGGGAGGGGAGGCCTGGTGGTAAGGGAGACGCTTGGGGTGGGATCTGGACAAAGTGTGAACTGGAGACACGAGGGGCCCCGAAGGCAGCTTTCAGGTGGGCCAAGAGTGGGGAGGGCCCTGTCCTACACTTGTGGGGGCCCAACTGGCAGCTTGAACTAAGGAAAGAAAGGAGGAGACACTGTTACAGCTTCTTCCTGGGAAAGCTCTGGCTGGGGCTCTGGGCTTGCCGGCTCCTGCCTCACTTGGCTTGCATCTGCAGTGCTAGAAACAGCTCTCCAGCCTCTGCCTGTGCAGTGACTTGCTGGCTGCCCGTGGACTGTGAGACCCTCTGAAACTGTGAACTAAATCTTTCCTCCCTTACGTTATGAACGCCGGGTATTCTGTCATAGCACCAAGTACGTAAGCAAGACACAGGCTGAACCCAGGGCCTACACACTGAGCCACATCCTTACCCCTTTTGAGAATGTCTAGCTAAATTGTCCTGGCTGGACTGGTATGTATAATCCGTCCGCCTCAGCCTCCCAGTGCTGGATTTCAGGCCTGCCTCTACCATCCTGACACACATGCATGTGTGCTGGAAGGGCAGCAGAGGGAGTCAACCTGGCCCGGGCCCAGCTGGGGTGAGCGGCTGGTTGGGGATTGTCACAAGCCTGCAGCTGGGTGAAGTTCCCTCAGAAGAAGGCAGCGGCTTCAAGGTGGTTTATTAGCTGCTTTTCTGTGCCGATTGGGCCCAGGTTCAGGCCTGCCATGCGTGATGGGGGTTCACTCCAAGTGGGGGTGCCCCGTGACGGGGAGCAGGCCTTACTGCTGAGGCTTATCGCTGGCTGGGGTGCCCTTCCCAAGGAGGGACAGAAGAACTCATGGTGCCTTTGCTGCCAGTGTTAAGAGGCAGCCCTGGCGGCCGGGTGCAGGGCTTCCCACAGAGCTCTGGACCTGCCTAGAGGCCTCCTTCAGCGCTCTCAAGACAGGGCGAGGGGTGGCCACTGCAGGGACGCTGGAAGTGAGGCGAGCACTTCAGCACAGCAGGAAGGGGGCTCAGCAGGCACCCTGGTTCTGCAAACCCTCTAGGATGGCTCGGAAGATGGCTGCGGCTGCCACGGCCCCAGGGTCTGGCTGGTCCAAGCGGGCAGAGCTGATGTAACTGGCTCTTCCGGCTCCAGCTTCCATGTCCCTGGTGGCCTCTGCTGCGGCCTCCGCGCTCTGAGGGGTCGTGGGGGAGGGTAAGGACAGGACACGGGCCCTGTGTGGCCCTGCATTCTAGCAGCCCGATTCTGGACCTTGTGTGTGTACCCGGTACTGGGTATGGAACGGAGGGCCTTCACAGTGAGCTATGTCCCCAGATTTATTTTTTGGCTTTGGGACAGGGTCTCACTAGGTTGTCCAGGATGGATGTGAGCTTGCCACCCTCCTGCCTCAGCCTCAGAGTGCTGGCATTATAGGCCTGCACCACTGGGCCCAGCTGACCCTGGACCTTTTGTCCCATATCTGCCAACACCAGCTATGTCACCACTGACTGTTACGCACTTCTAGCAGGGAAAGGGGCCCACTCTGTCCCGGCACTGTGTGGGCTCAGCATATCCACGCTCTGGCCTACAATCTAAAGTACTCATGTTGTTCGTTGTACTAGGGATCAAGCCTACCGCCTTTATACTGAATACACGGCTAGCCTATTTTTATTTTTGGTTTTGAGATAAGGTCTAACTAAATTGCCTGTGCTTAGTTTGAATCTTTTTTTTTTTTTTTTTTTTTTTTGAGACAGGGTCTCACTCTAGCCCAGGCTGGTCCTGAACTCACTATGTAGCCCAGGCTGGCCTTGGATTCATGGCAACCCTCCTGCCTCAGCCTCCTGAGTACTGGGGTTACAGGCGTGTGCCACCATGCTCAGCTTTACGTGGTGCTGGGGTATCGAACTCAGGGCCTTGTACTTGCTAGGCAAGCACTTTAACTGCTGTGCATTCTTCCAGCCCCGTTGTTTTGAATTTATGATCCTCCTGCCTCAGCCTTCCCAACTGCTAGCACTATAGGCCCATGCCCCTGGGCCGGGCTCATTACATTTTGTAACAGAGGATGGTGGGGTGCAGGAAAGTTGCCAGCTTGCCCAGGTCACGTGGAGATGGCAGCCTGGTGGTTCCACGTCTGTTCCCGGGGTTGCCTCACTTACCTGGACTGCTTTGGTCAGGACAGGCAAGAGAGCAGCCCCTGGGCTCTTCCAGGCTTGGAGCTCCTGGCCCACTGCCCATAGAGAATCCAGCTGGCAAGGAGAGGGGAGCAGAGCTAAGTGGCCCTGCCCTAAGGTGGCCTTCAGGACGTCGGGCTCGAGAGCGGGGAGGGAGCCGTAGCCCATATACCCACCATGGTCCTGTCTCCTGGCGCAGCCTTCCCATACCTGGCAGGACAAGGTGATGAGTAAGGCTTACGGGAGGGACTCCCTGGGGTGGGAGGTGACAGGGTGCAGGGGACAGCCACCAGCCCCCACCACCACCATTAGGTCTGGCCTAAGGCAGAGCCCAGGCTCACTTCTGCATGGCCTCCAGGCCAGCGTCCATGGCGGCCGACCAGGCAGGGAGGTCCGTCTGAGCCTTGAGGGCCTGGGCTGCTGCAGTCAGGAAGAGGCCATAGAGCTGGGGAGACCTGGACACTGAGTGGGACGGGCCTGGGCCTCCGCAGTGGCCTTCCCAGCCACCTGCCCAGGACACCATACTCACCGCCCCCGAGGAGCCTCCCATCCTGTCTAGCAGCAGAACAGACAGCCTGGCGAGCAGCGGGGCCGGGCTGGCAGGGAGCGGGCCCTCCTTCAGCCAGGCCTTGATGGCTAGGGGCAGAGCAGAGAGCAGGGGCCTGAGAAGAGCTCCCTGCTCTGCCTTCCCCGCGTGAGTCCTCCTGCCTGAGCCACATAACTGAGGACAGTGGGCTCCCTGTGCTTGGTTATGTTCACTGCTGCTGCTGCTTTTTTTTTTTTTTTTTTTTTTTTTTTTGTGGTACGAGGGACTGAGCCCAGTGGCTTCATACTGAGCTGCCTATTTTTAATTTTTGCAAGTTGGAATTTTTTATTTTTGTTTTTTCCCCGTTTTATTAATATGTATATATGTGATGTATTTTTGACTTTGAGAGAAGGTCTCTAGGTCACTGATTTGTCCAGGCTGGGCTCAGACTTGCCACCATCCTGCCTCAGCCCCCCAGAATGCTGGGATCACGGGCCTGTGTATCACTAGGCCCGGCTCTGGAAATTGTTCTGTTTCATGAAATGTCTAATCCAAGAACCAGTGTGCCTGGACCCAAGGGCCTGGCTCCTACCTCTGGCGGCACGGCTGTGGGTAGTACCACAGTCCCCATCGCCGGCGGCCCTGTCCAGGGCATTCAGGCGTTCCTCCAGGCTCAGGAGCGCAGCACACACCCGCTCCAGCACAAGGGCCGTCCTCGAGACTGCGCCTGGAGTAGGAGCAGGGGCACAGACACCTGCCTGCCTGCGTCTCCCTACCAGGCCCAAGAACAGATGGGGAGCGGGAGGGGGAGGTTCAGGGTCCCACCTGCCCCACCTCCAGGACTACCAAGGATGTCTGGCCCCGCCCTGGCAGCTGGCCCCTACCTCCCACAGCAGTGGAGTCAGGGGCCTCCTGGGGCTCAGCAGGGGCTGCCCGGCTCCGCTTCTGCCCCGTCACAGAGACCCTGGGCACGTTAGGCCAGGCTGCTGCAGTGGTGTCAGCATCTAGGGGCAGCATGGGAGTGCTATCAGACACAGCCGGCCAGCTGGGGGTTACGGGTTCCCAGGCTGCCCTCCAGTAGCCCGGGAGGAAGGGAGGCCCTCAGCAAGCAGGAACTGAGTGCCTGCTATGTACAAGGAGGCGCTGGAAGTTCCTGGGGTTCGGGTCATGCAGCTCAGAGGAGAACCCTAATGCCACCCCCACCCCCAGGTGTCGGAGAGGCCTCTTCACGGGGCTTGGCCAGCCTGTCAGGGTTGGCTCCGAGGAGGGCCCTTCTAGGGCCAGGAGCCTGGCCTGGATGTCCCCAGGATCTGGGTCTCACCTATGAGTTCCAAGAGAGGCCTGTCCACCAGCAGGAGGGTGAGCGAGACGCCCGGCATCTCCAGTGCCGACATGAAGGTGCCCACCAGCGCCCGGGCAATCTTCACGCTGCGGGCCTCTGCCAGGCAAGCATGGGCGTCTGACAAACGTCGCGACTCCCACCCCCAGCATCGGGACAGAAACAAGATCCAAGAACAACAAGGGTCCTGGGGGTAGGGCCCAGAGGTCAGCAGGGAGACAGCCCGACTTCCTCAGAGGACCCCTCGGTGGCACCCTAGGCCACCCTGTTCCCTGGATGTGTCCCCTCTGAGGGCAGCACTGCATCCCACTCTTCCCAGGTCCTAGGCACTGTGCCATGTCATGTCATTCAGTCCTCAGTCACCTGGAGGCAGGAAAGGTACTACCACCCCAATAAGCAGGCTAGCACTAGGCTCAAGGGCCTCAGCAGGGTGGCGGCAGGATGACAACCCAGCTCCAGCCTGTAGGACTGCTGGGCCTGGGTTCTAGGCTGTCTGGTCCCCTCCTGGTGCAGCTCACCTAGTGCACGGACGACAGCATCGGCCACAATGCCCAGCTCCAAGAATGACAGACCACCCAGGTTGTTGACCATCAGCACCACAGAGGAGCCTGCAGGTGAGTGTGACACTCAGGGAGGCTCTCAGGTGCCATCTGCCCGCAGAGTGGGAAAGGTCAAAGCACGGGGACAGCGGGCCACCCACCTGGCTGCACCGGCACACGGGACACGTTAGAGTCACTAGTCATGTGGTCGAGCATGAGGGTGACAATTTCGTCTGTGCTCGCCATCTGTCACAGGGAGCTGGGAATGAGCCGTGTCTGGGGTAGGGGGCGCGGCTCAGGCCCGCCCGGCCCAGGGAAGGGATCCACCTACCTTTACCCGCTGTACGCCTGCTTCCCCGTGGATCCCTGCAGAGAGGGGTGTTCACTGCTGACCTGCATGGGGCTCAGCGCCCACTTACTGCCCTGCGGGACTTAGGAAGCAGGCGGCAGTAGGCTTGGCACAGGGACGTGGGCGGCACAGATGAACAGTCTCTGCCTGTGGGGAGCTTACCTTGGGGTACAGTGGACTGACAGCTGGGAACCCAGGGAGCTTTGGGTTTTTAATAGTGGGAATGGAGCCCAGGACCTGCACACTGAGCCACATTCCCAGCCCTTTTCTATTTTCTGATTTTGAAATGGAGTCTTGCTAAGTAAGTGAGCCACACAGGCTGGACCTGAACTCGCCATCCTCCCTCCTCAGCCTCCAGAGTGCCAGGACTAACAAGCCTATGCTATTGGAGCAAACACAGCTAGCTGTAATTAGTGTCTCACGGGATCCAGGAGGCAAAGCCCGGCCCGTGGGGCCTGGAGCGGCCCTTGATAGACGCGGAGCTGGGTGGGGCAAGAGGCTGGGACACGGGCCAGGGGGTGGTGGGTGGTGCAGGCAGGGCCCTGGGGCAGCAGCCGGGCGTGATGCAAAGCAGGCAGCGACTGGCGCGCAAGGTTGGGCCTCACTGCCCACTTAAGGATACTGAGACCCCCAGGGGAAGCTCTGCCGGGCACAGAAGACTGCAGCGGCTCCAGGGCGGGAGGCAGGCAAAGCCCAAGGAAGAGGAACAGGCTTGGCTGGGGCGGTGCGGCTGCGGCTTACCCAGGCCCAGCTCCACCTCGTCGGCCGCGAGCTCAAAGGTGGGTCTGGAGCCAGGCACGCTGCAGGAGGACAAGCTCACCCCCAGGGTACCTAGAGGGTGACACACAGGTGGGTCGCTGCTCCCAGTGTTGGGCACCAGCTGGACAGCGGTGGCACTGGTCAGATCTGCATTTCAACAATGTCCTCAAGGCCACTGACTTTTCCATGCAGTGACGTGAACCGCTGACCAGGCCCCTACCTTGGCTGGCACTCACCCATGTTCTTGGCGACCACGCTCACCCTCTCTGTGATCTCTTCCAGCCCCACGCCAGCCTCAGCCAGGGCACCTGCCACCTGCAGCCACACAGAGAGAGCTGTGCATGGGGAGGAGCTCATTGCTGGGAGTCCTGGGATCCCAGCCGGCTACCAAACCTGGCACATCAGGCTCGGCGCATCTCTCCCCTCATTCTCAATGGGCCTTCCCAGAGGCTTCAAGAATTCCAGTTTGTGGATCCGGAAGGGACTTCACAAATGGGTAAATGGGCCCAGAGAGGGAGAATGCTTTACCAGCGTCACACAGCCAGCTGGTGACCAGGTTCCTGACCCCTACAGTCCTCACTCCCGCAGTATGTGAACTGTGACCTATGTACCCCTCCACCCACCCACCCACTGTTCACCAAGCACCGAGTATACAATGAAAATGAGGACAGGGCTGGGCCAGGCTCAGAGACAGAGGCGTGTAATCCCAGCACTCCGGGAGGCCTAGGCAGATTTGTAGGTTCCAGCCCGGCCTACACAACCTAACCTGTGTCCCCTGGCTGGTTTTTTTTTTTTTTTTTTTTTTGAGACAGTTGCCTGTAGGGCACTAAGAAGATCCTGCTTCAAAAATCCAAGTCCAGCCTGAGCTCCATAGTGAGTTCAGGACCAGTCTTGGCTATAGAGTGAGACCCTGTTTCAAAAAATATATATAATAAAATAAAATACATAAAATAAAATAAAAACGGGCCAGGGCTGTAACTCAGTGTGAAAGCCCTGGGCTCCATCCCCGTATGTCCCGTCTTCATGGGGCGGGGGGCGCCTGGGGAAGGAGACAGTGTCTGCAGGGAAGTAAATGAGGTCACAGAAGGACAGAGGGCCTCCAAACTGAGGGTACCCGGGAGATGTCGGGGGAGACGTCAGAGCTGGCATTGACAGGAGGGCAGCATTATGCAGGCCACAGGAATGGATGTCCTAGGCCACACATGCAGCACAAGCGAAGCCCCAGGAATGAGCCCAGCTCACCAGAGACGTGGACCAGATGTTAATGGTGCTGGAGCGAAAGGCAGAAGCTCCAGGAAACGGAGCAGGAAAGTCGGGGTGGGCAGTGCAGTGGGCCATGCCGGGGCTCAGGCTCCTTCCAGACCCAGGCACTTCGCATACACGAACAAGCGGTCAGACATGCTTCTCGTGGTGCTGGGGTGGAACCCGGCCCTGGTATGTGGGAGGCAAGTGCTCTACCACTGAGCAACACCTGAGCCCCAGATGGACATTTTGAAAAGGCATCTTTGAGCTGGGCCGGGGCACAGGCTGGTAATCTCAGCATTTCGGGCGGCTGAGGCAGGAGGATTGCAAGTTTGAGCTTGGCAACTTAGTGACCGTCTCAGTTAACACCAAAAAACAGGTGGGGCACATGGCACAGTGTGAAGGCCCTGGTTCCATCCCCAGTACCACAGAAAACAAAAACACCATGGCAGTAGCTGGGAACAGAACATATTGGGGAGGTGTCCAGGAGGGGAGTGGGCAAGGGAGTCTGGGGACATGACCAGGGGACCACGGGTGTGGGCCGAGGACAGATGGGATGGCAGCCCAGGGCGCGCAGTGGCAGAGCCTACCTTGTGGACGAGCACAGTGCCACAGAGGCCCCGGCGGCCTGCCTTCTTGAGTACAGTGAAGGCACTGTCGTCCCCGACAACCACCATCTCCACCGGGATGCCCTCTGCCCGCGCCTGCTCGCGGGCCAGGCCAAAGTTAAGCCTGTCCCCAGTGTAGTTCTTCACAATGAGGAGGGTACCCGCTGTGGGCAGAGCAATCCATCAGTGCTTGCCTCAACTGTCCCTAGCATGCCCGCCCTGCAGCGTCCCCCACCAGCCTGACCTGTGCCTGCCTGCGCCACTGTCCTGATGGCTGCCAGGATGCTGCCCACGGCTGGGGAGGTGAACACGGCACCCGCGATGACCCCGGTCAGCATTCCCTTCCCAATGAACCCTGTGGACGGGAGGGGTGCAGTGAGGGCGCCTGCGGCCACCCCCACCCCTCACCCTGTCCTGATGTCTGCTACTTCACTCACATCTGTCTCCCCAGAGTGGGCCATGAGCCCCACAAGAGCAGGGACCCTGTGTGTGTGGCTCAGGTGGGCCCCAGCTCCCTGCTCTGTGCTAGACGCCCCACACTTTCAAGGCAGTGTGGTGGCTATGTGAGCGTGCAAACTTGATGGGAGATGTAAAGGTGTCGTGGATGTCACAGCTCCCTGGAGGGCGCTCACATCCCCAACACCTGGGGTGGCAGCCCCAGCCTGTCCTGGGCTGGGAACACAGCCGAGTCTGGAAGACTGTAAGTGGGAGGGGATCAGCTGGGCCTGGAGGTAAGATTCACAGAGCCATCACTCCTTGGGGCTGGAGAAGTTGCACAGGCCCTTGACCCCCACGGTCCTAAAGACAGAGATGTGTGGCCCCTGGTGGCAGCTGTGTGACAGAAGAGTACACCAGGCTCCTGTCTGCAGATTCCCCGCTGCCCACTGCGCCCTTGGGTTCTCACCAGCGTGGGCGGGCTCGTGGCCAGAGCCTCCACCAGACAGCAGTGCCACCCGGCCCTTGAGGCTGTCTAGGTCAGAGCGGAGGGCCACACGGTGGCCCTCCAGGAGCTGCAGGCTAGGATTGCAGGCCACGAAGCCTGCCAGGGCATCATCAGCACAGCCCACCACAGAGTTCACCAGCTTCTTGGAGGTCTGTGGAGAGCAACAAAATGGTGCTCAGGGTATGGACACAGCAACACCCCGAGGTGCCCAGGGTATGACACAGCAACACCCCGAGGTGCCCAGCACACTGCCATGCTTAGGACCCCCCTCCTTCCCAAACAGGCTCTGAAAAGCTGATGGGCTGAGCGTCTAGCCCCTGCCTTTGTCCTCAGGAGGCCTGGGCACCTGTCTGACTCAGGCCCTGGGTGGATGGATGCAGAGACGGCTTCCGGCGCCACCTAGTGGCCTGGGCTGGCCTGGCGTGGAACTGGGGACTGGCAAGGGGTGCTTCGAGAGCCTGCCAGTACCAGGTGTTCCCTGTACACAGTGTGGCCCTGTTGCCTCCGTCAGCCTTTCCTCACTGAAGGGTGAGGGGTGTGGCCTGGCCGGAAGGAGATGGGCTCTATTGCCCAAGTGGTGACTGGACCCAGGCCCATTTCTCGATGCTTTTGAATTTGACCCTGTGGAATAACTTTGCCCAAATCCCAGTCGGCACACGTTCAGGTCTGCCTGCCTGCTCTCTGGCTCCACACGGCCTTCTCGCGCCGTCCTGAGAGTGGCTCAGGGACATGAGGGTGGCAGAGGCCTCGCCTTGGTGGCTCACAGATCCTCCCAGGCATGAGGACACGCAAGGAAGCTGTGGGCTGGTATCAACTCCCAGCTGAGCTTCTAGCGCCACCACCTTCCACAGCTGGGAGTGCCAACATTCCCGGTACCAGGGACAGAGGAAGGCTTGGGGACCAGGGCCATCACTGCTCCCAGGTCCTGAGAGGAAGTCAGGCATAATTGGAGGCTCCTAAGACTTTGGTCTGACTAGTGCCTCACAGCCTCTTAGCAGGCTCTAAGCTGCCATATTACAGATTTTAAAAAAGGCTAAGAGAAGTCAAGCCTTCTGTAGAAAGTCACACAGCTCATGGGTGTCAGGCTAAAATCTGACTCCAGATGTATTCAGGGCTTGCTTTGGTTTGGTGGGGTTTCAGAGTGTCCTGGGACAAAGCCCAAGGGTGTGGGGAGCCACCCACAGGCTGAATTCTAGCTCTGGGACCAGCCCATGTGTGCAGACTCCAGGTCAGATATCAGTTCATTCTTCCTGGTTCTTCCCTGAACCGGTGTGGTGATATTACACAGCAGCTAACAGTAGTTTTGAGGCAGGGTCTCGCTCTGTAGCCCAGGCTGGTCCTGAACTCACTAAGGAACCCAGGCTGGCCTTGGACTCACGTCAATCCACCTGTCTCAGCCTGCCGAGTGCTGGGATTACAGGTGTGCACTGCCACAACCAATTTATGTGGTGCTAGGGAATCAAACTCTGGTACTTAGCACTTGTAGTATTTGCTAGGCAAGTGCTTCAACTACTGAACTACTGAGCCATTCCTCCAGCCCCTAATGTTGTAATTTTTTTTTTTTTGAGACAGGGTCTTGCTCTGTAGTACAGGCTAGTCCTGAACTTACTATGTAGCCTAGGCTGGCCTTGGACTTGGCAATCTTCCTGCCTCAGCCTCTCGAGTGCTGAGATTATAGGGATGTGCCACTATGCCCAGCTTTATGTGGTGCTGGGGAATTGAACCCAGAGCGTTGCACTTGCTAAGCAGGTGCTTTAACCGCTGTGCCACTCCGTTAGGATCTCCCTAATGTTCTAATTTAAATGCACAATTCAGAAATTTCAGAGGGCTTTCAGAGTGTTGCAGAGGCCAGCCTCAGGCCTGGACCCCAGGACAGGGGGAAAGAAAGGGATCAGGCTCTCAGAGAGGAGAGCATGGGCCTCTCCTAACCTCCAAGGCTCAGGAGGCAGCAGTACCTCTCATTCAGGGCAGGGCAAAAGGAACCGGCCTTGGGGGGGACTCACCATGGCTGGGGGCTCACACTGGCGCACTGAGCTGCAGGCTTGACGGACGTGGAGCTGCTCCTGGGTTTGCGCAGAGGCAGGACACTGCACCTGCAGGAGCCGGAATCACAGGAGCTACTGAGAGCACCCACAGCGACTGGCACAGCCCCGGCTCCGGTGCCTCAGGACTTAAGGGAGCCGCCTCAGACTTTGAGCCGAGTCCAAACTCTAGTACGTGGGCTAGGGATGGGAAGCAACGTGGGGCTGACCAAGGGTCACACGGGGGTTGGCTGTCGGGGACAGGACTGCCTCATGCCCAGGAACCAAGGGGCAGAGCTCTCAGAGTGGTTTCGGTTCACACGGGCAGCTCCTCACGCTTGCTCTCGGCCGTGGCACCACGCCAGGGAGGAGCCAGCAGCCGTGGCCTCGTTTTACTTCAGTAAGGCTGGGAGCTCAGGACTGGAACCCGTGTCTCTGTCCACACGGCCTTCGCTCTCCGTACTGACAGTGCAGCGCTGGAGCCGGCAGCCCTGCCGGTGGAGCCCAGGCCTAAGTCCCGACACTGGGCTGTGTCTTTGGCTTGCGCTTGGCTCCGCAGCTCCTAGTGCTGCGTCTCCCTCCTGGGAGTTTTAGGCAAACTGATTCCACTGTGAGCCTCACCTGTAAACAGGGGCTGGCAGCTGTACCGGGTGGCACAGGCCTGCACTACCCGCATTTGAGGAAGCTGAGGCAGGAGGATCCCAGGCCTGGGCTCAGTCTGGGCAACTCAGCAACTTAGTGAGACACTGCCGAGTGAGAGAGAGAGAGAGAGAGACTTCTGAGAAGGCCCTAGGTTCAATCCCCAGTGTTCCCCCCACCAATACGTTAGTTCCGAACCGAAGAGACAACTAGGCCGGGCGCCTGTGACTCTGCAGAGGCCGTGGGCCCTCCCGGGGGCCGGAGCCCGGCCGTGTCGTGTGTTTGGGGTCGGAATTCGTGTCCCCGTGGGGGCTCCGACAAGGCGGGCAAGTGACTAGGCGGCCCTGCCAGGTCAGGAAAAGGGCTGAGCGAGGGGCCGGGCTCCCAGGACCCAGGACGGCGCTGCGGGCGGCAGGAAGCGGGAGGGCGGCAGGGCCTAGGCCGGAAGCGCACAGGTCGCTGTCACCTCCCGCCCTTCTCTATCCCGCCGCGAGGCTCCCGACTCCGAGAGGGACGAGTCCTGCGGGCGCAGGGGCAACGGAGGGGAACAGGACGGGGCCGTGCGGGCCTTCGACGCCCGCACACAAGGGCGCGGGACGCCGCTCGGCTGCGCGTCGGGCGCTCCAACCCCAGTCGCGGGTCTTCATCCGGGTACTTGGGCGGGCGGCGGGGCGGGGCCTCCCTTGATTGGCCGCCTCGGGCTCCAGAAGTCCTCCGCCGGCGAGCGGGGGCCGTCCCGTGGTGCCCTGCGCCGCGGCCGCTCTGGCCCGCAGCGTGTCTCTGGGGCGGAGGCAGCGGCAGTCGAGTTGGCCGCGCGCGGCTTGGCTTTCCTGTCTGCTCGGCGTCCGCGTCTCTGTCGTCGCGCTCCGGTCCCCGCGGGCCGCCTCAGGTCTTCGACATGTCGTACAACTACGTGGTGACGGCGCAGAAGCCCACGGCCGTCAACGGCTGCGTGACCGGTGAGGCTGCCGGGCGGGGGACGCGGGCGCGGGCGCGCGGGTCGGAGCGAGGCCTAGGATAACGCGCGTCCGCGCTCGGCCGGCGGCGGGGTGCGGGGATGGAGGGCGCCGGCCGCGCGGGGTCCCGGCCTCGCAGCCCGCTCGCGAGCGGCGTCGGCGCGCGCCCTGCGCCTCGGGGGCTGCGCGAGGGTCTCCGTTCGTCCGGGCTCGCGGGGGAAGTGTCGCTGCGGAGTTGCTTGAGCTGCGCGGTCGGCCGCCCGTGGCCGTGGGAGGGGGCGGTGCCGACGGCCTGCCGGGGGTCAGCGTTTTCTCGAGGCGACCTTTGGGGACCGAGGAGCGGGGGAATGGGAGCTGGACGCTGGAGAGCGGACCCGCGCCCCGTCCAGACCCGCCCTTTTGCCTCGGGCTGTTGTTTACTTGAGGGCGCCGTCGGGGGCGCGGGTGGGGTTGGGCCAGCCACGCGGGGTTTGCCTCGCTGACTGCCGGCAGCTAGCGTTTAGGATCCGTACACCGACGCTGGAGAGTATTCTCCGTGGACTCACATTGTCAGCTGAGTCTGCAGACCCCACGTTGAATGTTTATTTAAGTCCTAACCACGATTCCGGAACAAAAGTCTCTTGTTTCCAGGGCCGGGCAGCAGGCTAGTAGTATCGGTAGATTGCTGGAGGGGAGTGGAGAACACCCAGAGACGCTCTGGCAATTTTTGTCGTTTGACCAGGCATGTTTGGTGGAGGTTCTTTTCTTTCCTTTTCTTTTCTTTCTTTCTTTCTTTTTTGAGGCAGGGTCTGGCTCTGTAGCCCAGGCTGGTCCTGAACTCGCTGTGGAGCCCAGGCTGGCCTTGGAGTCATGGCAAACCTCCTGCCTCAGCCTCCCGAGTGCAGGGATTATAGGCCTGTGCCAGTACTCCCGGTTTATGTGGTGCTGGGGAATCGAACTTAGTGCCTAGCTAGGCAAGAACTTCAACTGCTGAGCCATTTCTCCAGTCCCCGTTGGTAAGTTTTTGGAAGGTGTTGGATGAGGACTGGAAGAGATGAACAGTCTCTTTCTTTAGCATCCTTGGTTACGTTCTGCCACTCCAGGAGGAAAGTAGAGGTGAAAAGAGGCTTGCGTGGGGTCTTCAGTGTCACCATTGAAGGACAGACAGGCTGCCGAACTAGGGGAGCAGTTTGGTTAAATGTGTGGAGTGAGACTCTGAGGTGTAGGATTTGGCAAGGAGGAAGGTAAATGCAGGGAGTCAGAGAGGCAGGTGAAGGGGAGAATTCCGGAGGTGCCCAGGTGGACAGTAGTAGAGTTAGCATGGAAGGGCTTTGGCTTTCAGAGTTATGGGACCTGTTCTTCCAGGACACTTTACTTCTGCGGAAGACTTGAACCTGTTGATTGCCAAAAACACAAGACTGGAGATCTATGTGGTGACGGCGGAGGGGCTTCGGCCGGTCAAGGAGGTGGGCATGTATGGGAAGATCGCAGTCATGGAGCTGTTCAGGCCCAAGGTAAGTGCCCCCAGCTGGGACAGTTGGAGGTGGGGGCGAAAGGCTTGAGCGAGGAACTCCCCTCTTGACTGTCTGATTTCCTTGTGTAGTTTTTCTGATTAAGCTTTTCAGAGTAGGAGCGATTCATCAGGGAAAGATGTGTCCTTCCTCTGGGGGGCATAAATGAAAGTAGGGCCAGCTGTTGGTCACCACGTTGTTTAGTGATAAGAGGGTAGCTACCTCATGGGACAGTGTTAGCCTTACTCCTTACTAGTTCTCTTTTAGGTGTCACTTAAGTCACTTTTTAGAACCTTAATACCGCCAACAAAGTAGGGGTTAAGACTCTCTGATTACTTTGGGTTATTGAGAAGAATAAATGCTTAATGGCTGTAGAACGTAGCAATCCGTGTTAGAGCCACAGTTTTCACATCATTGTTCACCAGTGTGGTTCAGAGTTGTCCAGTTAATCCACAGTTATTTTATTATGTTTTAAATAAATCTTAACGAAAGAGTGAGTTCAGCTTTGTGATGATAATGGAGCAAAATCCGTGTTTTGTTTTGTTTTGTTTCTGAGGCAGGATCTCACTGTGCAGTCCAGGCTGGTCCTGAGTTCACTTTGTAACCCAGGCTGGCCTTGAACTCAGGGCAGTCAGTCCTTTTTCTCAGCCTCATGAGTGCTGAGATGACAGGCATGTGCCACATGCCTGGCTCATGTGGTGCCAGGGAATCCTGGAGCTTCAGAGGCGAGCTGGGCTATTCTTCCAGTCCCAAAGCCTGTTTTTGAGGTCCGTGCTAATTTAGAAGGACCCTGCAGATTCTTGGTGGCTTCCTGCTGTTACCACACCCCCAGCCCTGCCCCTTTTCTGGTGGTTGGAGAGAAGTAGAGGAGGCCTCGCATCCCACTTCCAGGGTTCGAAGGTGATCGGGATTGCGGAGTACGTGGACAGCGTATCCGGAGCAGAGAATGGGGAGGCCTGCAGGAGGACCAGGTGTTCTCCAGCTTCTGTTCTGGTCTTTTGAACGTGGCCGTAAGGTGTCAGTGTCCTAGTGTTTGTTACAGATTCATCTTGTAGTATATTTTCCCCTTAGAGAATTTGGGAAATTCTTCAAGAGCTCAGCATAGTTAAAGAATGGTGCTTAATGGCTGGGCAGGTTGTTCCTGTTTTTGAAGGAGTCTCTTTCGATAGCCTGAGTTTGGTTTCCAGGGGGAGAGCAAGGACTTGCTGTTCATCCTGACTGCCAAGTACAACGCATGTATCTTGGAGTACAAGCAGAGTGGCGAGAGCATTGACATCATCACTCGAGCCCACGGCAACGTCCAGGTGAGCGCTGTTCCTGCGGGGGGGACTTTTCCAGGTGGGGCCGACCTGTTCAGTGCAGAATGTGGCGTGCCAGAGTGGCCCTCAGTAGGATCTGAGGGATACAGAGACAGCCCCAACAGTTTGAGCTGTTTGGAGAATCTAGGGGACAAAGAGAGCCACATTGGCATTTGGGCTTCCTGGTGTGCCAGGCAGATGCCACTGGTTTCACTGCCTCTCCAGAAATCATCCTGAGAAAGTGGTGCCCTATGTCCTTTGACCCCAGTTTTGTTTCTCAGGATCGGATCGGGCGTCCATCTGAGACTGGTATCATTGGCATTATTGACCCTGAGTGTCGAATGATTGGACTGAGACTCTATGATGGCCTTTTCAAGGTCATCCCGCTAGACCGGGACAATAAGGAGCTGAAGGCCTTTAATATCCGCCTGGAGGAGCTGCATGTCATTGATGTCAAATTCCTCTATGGCTGTCAAGCACCCACCATTTGCTTTGTCTACCAGGTAATCAGGTTAGGAGGATGTGGGGGGAGCTGTGGCCTGAAAGGATGGCCGTGGACTTCGGTCAGTGTGAGAACTGGGCTAGGGTGGGATTGGAGAGGGAGAAGGCAGATTCATTGTGTAGTCAGTGTGGGTCCTTGGTTCCTTCCAAGGACTGTAGTACTTACTGCGGATGCAGTGAGCTCTCTGGGGCTTGCGGGAGGTTTTAATCCGGAGATTACATTTGGCTCTTGCCTTGGAGATATTACAGGGTGACCCAGTTTATACTCTGTGGGAATCATTTCCTAGTGTGTGTGTAGGGGGTGGTAGACGTGATCTAGAACTTGCTTTTACAAACAGAAGGATAGGGTTTATCTGGTCTCCTGTGAAAAGGCTCGGGTCTCTTCTATCCTTCGCTTTCCAATGACTTGCTGACTTTTAACGTTTATTTCAGTCTGTGCCTAAAACCTGAGCAGAGCTGGTCCTGGGCAGCTGTTGCTGGGTCTGGACCCACTAGGTGGGGGTGGGACTGTGAAGCTGTAGACAGCAGCCCACAAACCTTGTCTTACCCTTTCACAGAGAAAGGGCCAGGTGGCCAGAGGGCCTTTCGTGGTTGAAGAGCCGAAGGAGGCAGTGAAGATTGGTCGTTAGAAAGTGGTGGTTCGGTCTGTGGAAAAGTGGTGGGATGTAGGCACAGGAATACTGTGATAGCTGTGTAAAGTACTGGAAGTAGCATGTGTTTTCTGTATTTCTTGGTGTTACTATAAATGCTGTAGTCCTGATGCTGGAGAGATAATGTTCAAGTAGTTTAGATTTTGTTTAATTTTGTTGGCTTTCAGAGCTGAAATAAAAACCTAGAATTTTCCTCCCTTTATTTTCACAAACATTAGTCATTAAAACATTACATTTGCTGGGCCCAGCAGTGCAGGCCTGTAATTCCAGTACTCTGGGAGGCTGAGGCAGGAGGATTGCAAGTTCAAGCCTAGCCTGTACAACTTAAAGCCTGATTCAAAATCAAATATAAAAAGTGGGCTGAGGATGTAGCTGATTGTGAAGACCCTAGGTTTGATATCCCTGGACCACCCAAAGAAAAAGAAAAAAGGAAAGAAGGAAGCAAGCATCTTGAAAGATGTTTGTTGTCACACACATGTCACCGTAACAGTGATTTTGCCTTTGTGATCACGACTCCCAGATGATGGGAAAAATCTCTCATCAACTGAGAATGGACTGTCTCCTGTTCGGGGAAGCAGTGTAGTGTGAAAGGCGTGCCTGCTGAGAGCTTTAAGTGCGAACGTGAGATCTGAGGTAGCCCCTGCCCAGAGACATCCTGTTGAATTTCCGTTACAACTTTTTAGGCTGCCTAGTCTTTATTAAAGCCAACTTCCAGTTGCTGAATAGAGTCTTCTCGTCCTTGCTTTTTAGTCTCTGAAGGGGGAGTTGGGCAGCCCCAGAACTGATGTGAGTCGTGGTTCTGAAAAATTAGGGAAAAAGAGATAATTTGAGAGAAGGAGGGGAAGATGGTGCTGAAATGGTAGGACAGAAGGTCTTGACTATCTGTAGAGGAGCCCGTCCTCCAGCCTTCAAGAGGCCTTTGAGAAATACACCTGTGTGTGTGTGTATACACGTGCGTACTACTAGGGGGTGGAAACCAGGGCCCTCACACTCAGCTACATCCTTTTGTATTTTTAAGGCTGGATCTTGTCAAGTGGCTAAGTGTTGTCCAGGTTGGGGTCAAACTTGAAATCTTCGTGTCTCAGCCTTCCAGAATGCTGGGATTATAAGCATGTACCACCAGGCCTGGTGAAGAATTGAAATTTTAAGATCTCAGATTCAGCTTCTGAAAGTAATTTTTTCTTCAGCTATTTTGAAAGTTCCCGAGGACATGGACACACACACATGCGCGCGGGCATGCGCGCCCACGCACACACACGCATGGTGCTCAGTGCAGCAGCAAGTTCCTTTTCCCATGCAAACCTGCAGACCTTTCAGTCACTCTCAGGTACTAGCAGTCTATCTAGAAGTGAGTCCCAGGCTGTGACTGTCAACGTGCTGACAGATGAAGACCGAAAGGGCAGGTGGGCGTGACCTGATTTTCACATCCTGAGCTCTCCTGCTGCGTCTGAGCATCATACTTCCTAAGTCTGACCATTCCTCTCTTTGCCCCAGGACCCTCAAGGGCGGCATGTGAAAACCTACGAAGTGTCTCTCCGGGAGAAGGAGTTCAATAAGGGCCCCTGGAAGCAGGAGAATGTGGAAGCTGAGGCCTCCATGGTGATTGCAGGTGGGCTGGTGACTAAAATGGGCCCTGCCCTCAGAGCCGGGGCCCTGCCCTCAGAGCCGGCGCTCTGCTGTCTTACCTCCTCAGCCTCTCTGCCCTTGCCCTCAGTGGCCTTGCTCTTGTGCCTCTGTGTTGTTCACCCCTACTCTGTGTCTCCTTCCTACCTGGCCTTCCCTCACTTTGTCCGCTTCTGCTTCTCCTCCCAGAGGTATAGCTTGTCTTTTACGAGGGGCATAAGGATTGACTAAAATATTCAGGTGTGTTTGCAGAGCGGGATGTGAAGATGAGCCTCGTTATTTTATTGCTGGGCGTAACATTTAAAATGAAAAGGACCACGAGTGCGCTTCTCGTCTTACTCCTTTCCTGGGGGAGGCAGGCTGGGGTGCTCCCCCGCCCTGCACATGGCGACTGCCTGGGCTAGAAGCCCGGCCTCGTCTCTCTTCGCCCAATGTGCCCCCCCCCCCCCCCCCCCGCCCCAGCTTCCTGCTGCCTGCTTCAACCGGAGGAGAAGTTGTAGAATTCTTAAGGGAAAGTTGTCTCTTGTAAATGATGGCTGTGACAGTGGCGCAGTTAAGGGATAGGAGTGGGCTGAGGAAATGTAGACACATTTGCTTAGAAAGGGACAGAGTAGTTTAGGAGGGAGGATGGAAGACTGCGTATGGAAGAATAGCTGGAAGGCTTTTCCTTGTGAATGCTGACCCCCTGAGAGAGTGGCCGTAAAAAAGGTCCTGCTGTCTGGAGTTTGGGACTTGGGAGGCTGAAGTTGGAGGATTGCTCAAGCCCAACAGTTTGAGCCCAGTCTGGGCAACATAGCAAGACCCTGTCTCCTTAGAAAAACAAAAACGAAGTAATTGGGCTGGGGTATAGCTCAGTTGTAGAGTACCTGCTTAGCATACACAAGGCCCTGGGTTGGATCCCCAGTGCTACAAAACCCAAAACCTGCCAGGATTAGATAATGACTGGGTTAAAGTGTCTAAAATAGGAATCTCAAAGATTGTTGTGTTTCTTGGACTTTGATATCCTTTTAAAATGGTGATTCTGTTTTGAGACAGGATTTTCCTAAATCACTGAGTTGTCCAAGCTGAGCTTGAACTTGCGGTCCTCAGCTTCGTAAGAGGTGGGAATTTCAAGCCTATACCTCTGGGCCCAGCTGTTAGTGAGGGTCTTAGGCTGGCCTTGGGACAAGCTGGGCAGTGCCTGCTGGCCCGTGGGCAGGCCTCTATAGCTGATTGCACTAATACTGCTCCCTGTGCCCTGCAGTCCCAGAGCCCTTTGGAGGGGCCATCATAATTGGGCAGGAATCCATCACCTATCACAATGGCGACAAATACCTGGCCATCGCCCCTCCCATCATCAAGGTGAGCACAGCTGTGGCTTTTGTCTTCCTTCCATCTTCCGTCCTGTCCTTTGTGTCATTCCTGCCTCTAGCACCATTTGTGAAGAGAGTCTCCCAGACTGTCATAAAACCTTGGGTAGCTAGCTAGCTGCTGCTCGTGGGGATCACAGGAGGGTGACCTGGTCTTGTTCTTAGAGCTCTCAGTATTTTTAGCCTGGACTGCCATGGGTTCCTGGCTGAGAGGGTGGCTGGTTGGAAGAGGGCATGGTCCTGTGGGGCATACTTTCTGATTGGGCAGATGTAGACTCTAATAGCTGTCCTTTCCTACGGCAGCAAAGCACAATTGTGTGTCACAACCGTGTGGACCCTAATGGCTCACGCTACCTGCTGGGTGACATGGAAGGGCGGCTCTTCATGCTGCTGCTGGAGAAGGAGGAGCAGATGGATGGCACTGTCACCCTCAAGGACCTCCGCGTGGAGCTCCTTGGAGAGGTAGGCCTTTCTCCAGTCTCCTAAGACCTGGTAACCCTGGCTAGGTGGCTGTAAAACTCAGCGCCAAGCCAGCTAACCTGCCTGGGGGCTGGTTTGTGAGCAAGTTCACTGGTGGAGGATCTCAGGCTTGTGGGGGCTCCCTCAAGCAGAACACAGGGCCACAGAAGGAGAGAGTCTGGAACTGAGGGGTGAATGGATGCTGGTACTTCATTTCTGGAGGGAGGCTCTGCAAAATCCTGAGGCCTCTGTGGTGACTGAGAGGCTCTAATTTTTGAGTAGACTGGAGCCGCAGGCATTAGATTGATCACTTGGAGCAGTACCTCCAAGGTAGGTCACTCGTGGGGCCTGGGACTGTGGGCTTAGCACGGCTAGGGTGTGCAGTGAGGATTGGGTCCTGAGTCTGGCCTTCAGTGGGCAGTTTCTCAGCAAGGTCAGAGCCGTAGGGTTCTGTCCTAGTTACTTTCCTTGTTGCCGTGACAGAATGCCTGACACGCACAGCTTGAGGGTGGAAAGATTTATTTTCGCTCGCAGTTTCAGGAGGTCCCACAGTCTGTTCATGTGCAGCTGGCAGCAGTAAAGGCACATGGCAGAGGCCGAAGAGCTGCTCATGGCATTGCAGACAAAAGCCGTGTGAAGTAGGGACTAGAGTTGATGACTGAAGACTCAGGGAAGGCCAGAGCTTTCCCAGAAAGAAGCTATGACAGCATTTCTTCCTCCTTTTACTCAGTTCAAGCTGCCAGTTGCATCCCCTATACCCAGGGTGGGTGTCCCTCTTTACTTCCTGGCTCACAAGTCAGGAACATAGGCCTGACAGCTCTGCCCTCGGTGCCCCCCAGTCTCAGCAAATTTACACAGTTTGGTCAAAGCCCAAGCCAGGCCGTATCTCCCAACAGCACATGATTCCATGGGTACCAAATACATGAGGCTTTTGGAGGACAGTCCAGATCCAAACTATTCTATCCCTGGTCCCCAAAAGACTCATGTCCACTTTCTTATGAAAAATGCATTTAGTCTTCGTCTGAGGGTTGCCAAAATTGCTAACAGTTCCTTTAATGCCAAAAAGTCCAAGTCCAAAGTCTCCTTGGAGGCTCAATGCAAACTATTGCTTGTGAGCTCCCGTGACAGAAATAAAAGGAAAGTGAAATGCTTCCAACGTAAAGGGGCACAAGGTAAACATTCCCATTCTAAAAGGGAGGAGTAGGAGGATAGAAAACAGCTAGGCCCAAGCAAGTTCCAGATTCAGTAGGGTAAGGGTTGCATCCTGCAGCTCCGTGTCCAGCACTTGAGGTGAGTTGCGGTGAGATGTGAGCCCCTGCCCTGTCGCGTTGCCGCCAGCTGCAGCCTCTGGCTTCTCCTTTGGCTGTCTGCTCACAGCCTGCAGCTTTTCTCAGCTGATGACCCCTGTTTTTAGCATCTTCACATTGTTGGGTCTCCACTGGCCCTCTGGCTTCCCCGTCACAGCTTCATGCACTGCCTGGCCTCCAAGGCCTTCCCCGGAAGCCTGGGTGAAAGCCGCTAGAACCCTACCACTCTTGCGCTCTGGGTGCCTAGGAGACCAGCACCGTATGGATGCTGACTTGAGCAGTAGTCTATCCTGCCTCGGGTAATCACTGCTGAGGCCTCCTGAGTTCTTTAAAAAATGGCGAACACTTCTTTCTTTGGCCCTAACGGGTGCCCTGGTGTTCTCTGCTCAGAGCAAGATCTTTTACCTTTCCACTCTTTAATTGTTGCAGGGTGGAATCTTACTGATACTTGAGACTGCACTCAAGTTACCTTTTTCACAGTCTTGATACCACGCACGTGGCTTCTTGCCAGTGCTGATCTCCTTAACAGCCTGCACTCTTCTGCCCTACCTTGGCAGTTCTTCCCAGCCTTGCAGAAACTGCAAGCTTTTTACTGCCATTTTCACTGCTGCCATTTTCTCCTGCTTTTCACCATAGAGTAGACTAAAAGGTACAAGCAGAACCCATGTGACAGTCTAAATGCTGGGCTGCCTTGAAATTTCCTTGGCCAGATTACATAGTCCACTGCCTTTAATCACAGCTTCTGGCGAAGTCCCAGACAGGCAAAGTGCCCATACACTTTTTGCCAGAGCTTAACGTGAGTGGTTTTTAGACTGGGTGCCAGTAAATCTCATCCGAAGCTTCGTGAGCCTGGCTGGCCTTTGCAGTCCACCTCAGTCAGCGTTCTGGTCTTCTGAATCTCCCAGTAAGCTTGGCTCACAGCATTCTGAGTCTTCTCTGCCTGGCATCTTCAAACCCTTATCAACTCCTCCTGCAAACCAGTTCCAAAGGCTTCTAAACCACGTGTCAGGTAAAGTCACGGCCACGTTTCCACTTCTTTGGTACTAATTTCTGTCTTATTTCCTTTTCTCGTACCTGTGACAAAGTACTCAACATCCACAACTTGGAAGAAAGACTTATTTTAGCTCACAGTTTCAGACTGTCTCTCACAGTTCGTTCATGGGCGGCCAACAGTGGTGGAAGTACATGGGGGAGACTAGAGATCTCCTCACAACATTGCAGACAGAAGCCAAGTGAAGTAGGGACTACAGTTGTCTGGACACTCAGCTTTCTCATGAAGAAGCTGTAATAATGTTTCTTCTTCCTTCTTTTACTTGGTTCAAGCAGCCAGTTGGGCCCTCCACACCCAGGTTGGGCATCTCTGCTGTGCTTCCTGACCCAGAAGTCAATAACACAGGCTTGGAAACTACCCTGGGTGCCCCCAGTCTCAACAGGTTGATACAATCCCTTCCAAACGTCTGCCCCTGACAGCCAGGCCCCATCTCCCAGTAGCACATGATTCCATAGGCATCCTGCGATGTCCAAACACATGAGGCTTCTGCAGTGAGCACAGGGTTCTGAGCTGCATTTGCGGTGGGTGGTTTCTCAGCTGGGTCGGAGCCCGTGGTGTCCCTTCTGATTCCTCTCATGTGCTGACTGTCCCTGCAGACTTCCATCGCCGAGTGCCTGACATACCTTGATAATGGTGTGGTGTTTGTCGGGTCCCGCCTGGGTGACTCCCAGCTTGTGAAGGTGAGGAGGCGCGCTTGTTCTTGCTGTCTGTCTTCGTAGCTTTATCAAAGGCCTCCTGCCTCAGTTTCTCCACGTTCCCAGTACCCAGCTGTCTGCTTGATTAATTTAGTATCATACCTCTGATAGTTTTTTTTATTTTCTGTTTTTAATTTTGTTAGTGTATGTTTGCGGTGTGGAGTAGTTACACTTGTTTTGGGGAACTGTGTGTGCTTATGTCTTAGTCATTTTTGATCCTTACTACCTGTTCTGTCTTGTGGTTATGGAGCAAATGCATGAGGCCAGGTGCTGGGGGCTGTGGATCTGATGCTGAACAAGATGTGGTGTCCCGTCCCCTTCCCGCCATGCCCCAGCTCAGTCACAGTCTAATGCAGTGGATCCCCTCTAGACTAGGGACACTTTGGGCCTTCTCATCAGCACATGTGTGCAAACACTTTACATTCATTCCCGTTCACTGCTTCTCTGTAATCCGTATAGGGAACTTCAGGTCAGAACCTGGGGGCTATATAGTTGGAGGACGAGAGGTTCCCTGGTCATCAATTTCCTCCTAGGAATATCTGTTGGAACTCAAGGGCAGGCCTAGCAGGACTGAGAGTTTCTTTTGGATAATTGTGTATGTGTATATATTCTCTGCCTCCCCTCCCCTCCCCTCCCCTCCCCTCCCCCCTCTTCCCTTTCTTCTTTTCCTTCTCTCTTTGAAGCCAGGGCCTGTGCACTGAGCTGTATCCACAGCCCTTTAAATTCATTTTTTGTTTTTGGGCTGGAGGTATAGCTCAGCAGTTAAAGTGCTTGCCTAGCAAGCTCAAGGCTTTGAGTTGATTCCCCAGCAGCATGTAAACCTGGGCGTGGTGGTGCATGCTTGTAATCCCAGCACTCAGAAGGCTGAGGCAGGAGGATTGCCATGAGTTCAGAGCCAGCCTGGGTTCCTGGTAAGTTCAAGACCAAGCCTGGATGCAGAGCAATACTCTGTCTTAACTTTTTGAGAAAGATCTCTAAGTTACCCAGGCTGGACTTCAACTTGAGATCCTTTTTTCTCAGCCTCCCATGGTGCTGGAATATGTCTCTTTTTATAATATGGTGAATTGAACATGGGGAGTGCTGAGCTGTATGCCAGCCCTTTCTAAAACTTTTTTGAGACAGGGTCTCAGTTGTTCAGGCTAGCCTTGCATTTGTGATTGTCTTGTCTCAGCCTCTCAAATAGCTGAGATGACAGTCTTAAACCATCTTGCTGACCCTTCTCCAATACTCCCTCAGCTCCCCCTCCACATGTCCTCTCTCACTCTCCACAAAATCTATCCTCTTACTTTCTTCCATTTCTGTTTTACATTTTTTATGGTTTCGTTTCTCAAATTAGAGAAACCATATGATATTTAACTTAATGTGTCTGATTCACTTCGCTAAGCATAAGATCTCGGTGCATCCATTTTCCTACAGGTGGCTCAAATTTATTTTTATTTATGGCAGAGTAGCACTCCATTGTGTATATGTGCCACGTTGTCTTGTCCAGATGGACATACTAGCATCTTCTGATATTTAGCTATTATAAATTGTACTGCTATAAACATGGATGTGCATGTTTTTATTTACTACTTTTCTATGGTGACTTTTACTCTGGGAAGATACCCAGAAGAGGTATAGCTAGGTCAAGTTGTGTATCTAGCTTTAGTTTTTGGGGAATCTCCATATTGCTTTCCACAGTGATTGTACCAGGTGACATTCCTACCGGCTATGTAAGAGGGTTCATTTTTCCCTACAGCCTTGCCAGCATTTACTTATTTATTTATTTATTTATTTTTTGAGTTCTTAATACCAGTCATTCTTACCGAATTTAGGTGGAACCTGTGGTGTTTTGATTTGCATTTCTCTGATGTACTTACTGGTCATTTGGACATCTTCTGAAAACTGTTTATTCATTTCAGATTCCTTTTTTACTTATTTATTTGTTTATTTATTTTTGAGACAGGGTCTCGCTTTGTAGCCCAGGCTGGTTCTGAACTCACTATGGTGCCCAAGCTGGCTTTGAACTCACAGCATTCCTCCTGCCTCAGCCTCTGTATTGCTGGGATTACAGGCGTGTGCCACCACACCCGGCTTATGTGGTGCTGGGGAATTGAACTCATGTACTTAGCGCTTGACTTGGCACTTGCTAGGCAAGCACTTTATCCACTGAGCCATTTCTCCAGCCCCAAATGCCCATTTTTTGATTGGATTCTTTCTTTTGGGGAGTCTAGATTTTTCAGTTCTTTTTTTATTCTAGATAATAATTCTGTCTCAGGAGTAACTGGCAAAAATTATTTTCCCATTTTGTCAGTGCCATCTTCACTCTGTTCCTTCTGCATTGCAGAAGCTTTTCAATTTGATGTAATTGCATTTGTTGAACCTTGGTGTTAGCTCTTGTGTTTCAGATGTTTTATTAAGAAAGTCCTTGCCTGTACCTTTATCTTCAAGAGTTTTGCCTATTTTTTGCAGCAAGTTCAGTGTTTATATTTTAATGTCTAAATCTTTGATCCATTATGGTCTGATTTTGGTGCATGGCAAAGGATGTGGGTGTAATTTCATTCTGTGCATGTTAGCCATCTGTCTCTTTAGGGCGGAGCCTATTGGGGCATTTCTGGACTAACGTAGCTTTTTCTTCTTAGCTCAATGTCGACAGCAATGAGCAAGGCTCCTATGTAGTGGCCATGGAAACCTTTACCAACTTAGGGCCCATTGTGGACATGTGTGTGGTGGACCTGGAGAGACAAGGACAAGGGCAGGTAAGGTGTTCCTGGAGACACATGCTAGGTACACCGTGTGAGCTGCCCTCCTGGGTACTTTTTGTTTTAGACCAGCTGGTCCTGAACTCCGTATAGAGCCCAGGCTGGCTTGGACTCGCAGAAATCCTCTTGTCTCAGCCTCCGAAGTGCTGGGACTACAGGTGTGCATCGCCGTGCTATGTGGTGCAGGGGAATCAAACTCAGGTACTTAGTGCTTGACTTAGCACTTGCTGGGCAAGCGCTTTGACTGCTGAGCCGTTCCTCCAGCCCCCTTCTGCATCTTATCACCTATGCTGAGAGTGTGTATGGGGTGGGTTAGGAGCCCATCTACTGTTTATGGTGTGGCTGCCCTTGTCTGCTAGACACTGTCTACACGAGCACCCTGTCAGACAAGGTCTTGGCCATCTCAGAAGTACATAAACGTGGGACCAAAAATGATGGAATCATTTGTCCGGGGTCATCTTGCACTTAATGGCAAGTGTGCCTCATTCCACATCCTGTGCTTTTTCCCATACGAAAGTTTCTGGGACCTGAGCAAATAGGCTGGGAAAAGTGGGAGGAGCATTGTTTGACTTTTTGGCACATATAAGGGATTTTGGAGATATTCTCTGCCAAGTCAGCCCCTGGGGTGTAGGGGCTGGTGTGCTATGACTGCCCCAGTCTCTCGAGGGAGCTGTGATGGGCATTTCCTCTCCTTGCAGTTGGTCACTTGCTCCGGGGCCTTCAAGGAAGGCTCCTTGCGGATCATCCGGAATGGGATTGGAATCCATGAACATGCCAGCATTGACCTGCCAGGCATCAAAGGTACCCTTGGTGGGCTGGGGTGCAGACGCTGGCTTTTAGTTCTGCCGCATGTCCTTAGGGCATTTGATGGAGGCGAGAGGAATGCCAAAGGAGAGAGAGAAGAGTCATCCTAGATACCGTGGCAGAGGCTAAGTGTGACTTAGAGGAAAAGAGGAAACTTAAAGAACCCTAGTTGTCAAGATGGGGTGTGAAGGAGAGTAGAGGAGGAACAGATTATGAGTTAAGTTCAATGTTTCTTTTCATTTTCTTTCTTTCTTTTTTTTTGTAAACATAAGAACCTTGTTCTGAAGTCCAGGCTGGTCCTGAACTCATTGTGTAGCACAGGTCAGCTTCAGACTTACAGCAGTCCTTCTGCCTCAGCCTCCCAAGTACTGGAATTACACCCATGTGCCACCATACCTGGCTAATTTTTTATGTGGTACTGGGGGATTGAACTAGGAGCCTCAGGCATGCTAGGCAATCCCTGTAACTGCTAAGCTATGTCCCCAGCCCCAAGTTTAATATTTCTATAAGGGAACTGATAGACTCCTTAAAGGAAGCTGGGGCTGGATATCACAGAGGGGTAAAGTAGAAATATAACTTTGACACCAAAGATATAAATTTTCCCAAATTTAATGAGAATTATAGTTAAAAATAGAGCAAAAAAGCCACACGTGATAGCACATGTCTGTAATCCCAGCACTGTGGGAGGCCAAGGCAGGAGGATCACAAGTTCAAGTCCAGTCTGGGGCATTTTAGCAACTTAGCAAGACCTCATCTCAGAGAAAAAAAGGACCAGGGATGGAGTGTAGTGCATAGGCCAGAGGCCCTGGGTTCGGTCTCCAGTGCTACAAAAACAAAGCAGAAGAAGGCTACGTAAGAAGACTTCTAAGAAGACTTAGAAACAGTAAGAATGTGAAAATTGCCACTGGTTACATCCATCAAGTCAGTAAATGAAAATGGGCGCAATTCACTTGCTGTGAGAAAAATAACAAGATGGAGCTGAAGCAAAACCAACTCAAAACTGCATGAAGGAGGCACACTTTTAATCAAGAGAGTGAGAGTCTGAAGAAATAAAAGGATAGGAAAAATGAATAAAGAAATAGAGACATGTGGAATTAGAAAGGAAGAGATCATTACTACAAACCCCAAGAGAGTCAGCTGAAAACCTACTATAAAAAGAACTCAGTAAGGTGGCTGGGTAAAATGTACCAAAATTGATAGTTTTCGTGTAAACACGGTCAGTCAGAGATAGTAAGGGGAAAAGAGGCAGTTTCTGGTAACAGAAAATGTGGAATACCAAGGAATAATTTTAACAAAAAAAATGGGCAAAACCTTTCCAAAGACCAGTGTAAGTATCCACTCTTCTTCACCTTTATTCAAGGCACAAGTCTAAGTGGAAAACCAGGATGGAAGCGAGGACTAGCAGGACAGCTTTAGAAATAGCTGTGAGAGGGCAGAGGGCTAGCACAGCGAATGAAGCTGGGCCCTGAGTTTGGTTCCCTAGCAACCACACGAGTTGGGTGTGGTGGTACACACCTGTTATCTCTGTACTCAGGAGGCTGAGGCAAGAGTTTTTCCATGAGTTCAAGGCCAACCTGGGCTACATAGTGAGTTTAGGACCAGCCTGGACTAGAGAACAAGACGCTGGCTCAAAAAAGAAAAAAAAAAAGAAAAGAAAAGAAAAGGCTATGAAATGAGACTAGCCTTACCTAATATGCCAATAACTATGAAGCCTCAGTAATGAAAGGCATCAACAGGGTTGGGAGTGCTGGGTCACATCTCAGTGGCAGAGTGCTTACCTGGCCTGAGCAAGGGACTGGGTTTGATCCCAGCACCACTAGACGCAGGTTCTCCTTGTAGTCCCAGGACTCCTGTGCACCCAGAAGTCCAAGGCTCTCTTAGAGAACCTTAAACTCGGACTCTGGGTGTTGGGAGGTGATCTCATTATGTAATTCAGATTGGCCTTGAACTCAGGATCCCCTTGCTTCAGCCTCCTGAGCACTAGGATCAGAGAGATGCACCATTGTTCCCAGCTAAGAGAAAAGTGTGGAAGTATCGTTTGGTGCGTAGATAGGCAGTCGGAGAACAGTTGGAAGTCCAAAAATAGACACAAGACGTGGACAGTTAATGTGTAGTAATGGTGGCATCTAGTGGAGAGATCTGCAGATGTGACTTTTTAGTAAATGATCGGTGGCTTGGGAAAAAAGTTTGTATCCATATTGCCAATGTGGGTCTTGTTAGAATTTAAATGTGTCAAAGATTTAATGTAAAAATTGCAGTTATAAACGCTAGAAAAAAGTTGGAGAATTCCTTTATAATTTTGGAGTGGGCAACGTTTCTTAAAACTTAGTATAAATTAAAAAAGATTAAATTAAATGACATAAAATAATTCAGTAAGCAAATACCATACTATTTGGTCAGAAGATAGAAATAGGCTGCATAAGTTATGTCATAGGCAAAACAATTTTCAGGACGGATGGTGGGTAGCTCAGTGGTTAAAGCACAAGGCCCTTAGTTTGATTCCCTGGTACCACGTAAGTTGGATGTGGTGATGCATGCCTGTAATTCTAGCACTCAGAAGAATGAGGCAGGAGGATTTCCCATGTCTTGGAAGCCAGCTTGGGCTACATTGTTAGTTCAGGACTTGACTGGACTGCAGAGTGAGACCCTGTCTCCAACCAAAGCAAGACAACAAGTCTCCCTAATTCATAGAAAATTTCTGGAAGGAAGAACATCAAATTTCCCATTGTCCCATTGGCAAATGACATAAATGGGCAAGCAACAGTCTTCACATACTTCACATAAGAGAAATGTAAGTCAGAAGTCTTTATCAGAACCTTAGGGTTCACGGTGGATGTGTCCAGCTGCTGCAGAAGCACGCGTGCGCACGCCCTCTTCCTCCGGTGAGGGGATTGCGTGTCTTGGAGCTGTGCTATGCTGTGAGCCAGGACTCCTGTGTGGAGCGCTTGCTGTCTGTGCAGACACGTAAGCACAAGGCTGAGTCCTGGGGCACTGCGTTACGGCAGAGTACCAGAAATGTGTGGGCGGGGACTTGTTAATAAGCTGCTATCTCTGTTGAGTTAGGACAGTGTTCTACTATGTGCTCCAGTGGGCATGAAGTGGAAAGCGAGGTGAACAGCAGTGTGTCACAGGCTGTTGGATTTCTGTATTTGCTTGTAATTAAGCATCATATTTCCTTAAAGGTAGAAGGTTAAGCAAGGGGCTGTTACTGGTTATTTATTTGGGGGTGAGTTGGGAAAAATGTAACATGGCAGCCTTCTGAGAGCCTGTGAGCTGCTCGTCACAAGGCTGAGGGGTGGCAGCCGTGGCCCCTCTCTACCCCGGGCACAGGCAGAGACCGATCTGTATCGCACCTCTTCCTTTGCTCCTGTTCCAGGCTTGTGGCCACTGCGATCCGACCCTAACCGTGAGACCGATGATACGTTGGTGCTGTCTTTTGTGGGCCAGACAAGGTAGGGAAGGGCTGCTCCGGATGACGGGGTGCAGGTCGTGGCGTGGGGAGCTGGTCCCAGCAGAGCCGGCCCCTTTTCCTGCTGCAGAGTCCTCATGCTGAGTGGAGAGGAGGTGGAAGAGACGGAGCTGGTAGGGTTTGTGGACGATCAGCAGACTTTCTTCTGCGGCAACGTGGCTCACCAGCAGCTCATCCAGGTAATGGTCCAGAAAGGGCCCTCCAAGTGCAGTGCGGCGTAGAGTGCACAGAGAGGGGCCTGCTTTGAGGACCCTGAAAATAACAGAAATTTTAGAGGACAATGAAAGCTGCCTATTCACTTACTACTCAGAGATAACAGGTTTTTTTTTGAGATAGGGCCTTGCTCTGTAGCCCAGGCTGGCCTTGGACTCACAGCAATCCTCCTGTCTCAGCCTCCCTGTGCTGGTTTTACAGGTGTGTGCCACCACACCCGGCTTATGTGGTGCTGGGGAATCGAACTCAGGTATTTAGCACTTGCTAGGCAAGCACTTTAACCACTGAGCCGTTTCTCCAGCTCCCAGAGATACCAGATCTTAACTTTGAAGTTGCTCCTTTTTGGCTTTATTTTTATTCTGCAAATGTTTGAATAGTGTACTTATTTATATTTTCTTTCATTGACTAGTACAATATAATTAATTTTGGGTCGTATTTTAGCATTGTTTATTATTACAGATGACCATTCCCCACCTTTTTTAATGTTGGGATGAGAGATATTTTCCCACCATTTTTATTAACATACATATGCCATACATAATGTTTACAGTGGACTTGAGCATTATGTGCACATATATATCACATCAATATTGCAGTCCCTTCCCCTCCCCATTTCTGGCCTTCCCATACCTCCCCACCTCCCTGTAACCCCACTGTCCGACTCAGAAGCCCTGGTGTGCACTGCTGAGCTTTCTTCTACGCTTTGATTTGTTCAGTCTTGATCTTGGGCTTTTTTTTTTTTTTTGGAATGGCTCCTGCTCACGACATTGCCTCTTGTGGCTGCTGATCTGGGCTCCAGGAGGCCTTTTATTGGGGAAGCTCACATTGAATTTGTAGTGTGCTGTACCTGCAGGCTCGTTTTTTGGATGGTAGGGCTACTGCCTGCTGGTATTACCCCTTCTAGATTGCTTGCCTCAATCTGAGGTTCTGCACCCTGAGCCTGCCTTTGTCTGCAGTCTGTGGATGCCGGCAGCTCACGACTGCGCTCCGTCAGCTGCTGCTTTTCCTACTTCTGATATGTCTTCGGGATTTCTGATCTTCTCGTGATCTCCTGTCAATTGTTGGGGCACTGCCTCCTCTCTAGCTCGATCAGATGTTCCGGGCTCCATGCGGGCTTTCCTCTGTCTGCAGGTGCCTGCTGCTCCCAGCTGTTTGCAGCCAGCCTGGGTGGCTTCCTAGGCTGCTGGGTTTTTTTTTTTTTTCCCCTGTGCTTTTTATGTTCCTTTGGGATTTCTGACCTTCCCTTGGCCTCCGTTCAGTTGTGGTGCTCCTCTCTGTTCTAGTTACACTGAACAGGTATTTTATGACTAAATTGTCAACTTTTTAAGTGGGTCGATAAGGAGACATAGTGCAGCTATGTTACTTGGCTGCCAAGAGATTGTTTTTTCAAAGGAAGGTTTAGTACTTATATACATTCATCACATTATATAATTCTCTTTATGTAGAGAGAGAGTCTCACTGTGTAGTCTAGGGTGGTCTTGAACTCACTGTGTAGCCTAGGCAGGTTTTGAACTCAAGGCAATCCTCCTGCCTCAGCCCCCTGAGTGCTGGGATTGCAAGCCTGCACCACCACACCTGGTGTAGATGGTACTGAGGAATTGAACCCAGGGCCTTGCACATGGTAGATAAGTGTTCTGACTGATGAGCTATGCCTCTGGCTCTGTAGTTCATTTAATATGTGGCTCAAGACAGGTCCTCTTCCCTCAAAAGAAAAGTACAAAAAAAATTAGGCTGCAGGTTGGCGTGCCAGTTACATCATCTGAGACTCGGCTTTTTCCTCTTCCTGTAACACAAGTATAGGAATGTTTGTAAAAATCTAGAAGCTACCCAAAAGCACGAAAGACCAAACAAGCAACTAGCAAGCTTGGGCATGATGCTATACCCATGTGCTTGGGACCAGCTTTTTCATACATTGATCATGACCAGGGCTGGACTGTGCTGAAGTCTGCCTGCAGTGAAATTAACTGTCCATGAGAGCTGGATTTTGGAGCACCTTTCTGTCCCCAGCAATGGTTTGAAATTTGGACTGACCTGATGCCCTTTAGTTTTTTGCATGCCTGCCTCTCTTCCGGGGCAATTGTCTGCCCCCTGGCCTGAGCCAGTGTCGTCCCTGCAGAGGCCTGAGGGTTCGTGAGCTGTCCCATCTGTCCATCTGGTCTTCCCTTTGGCCAGCAGACTGTGGTAGGTTGTTGGCGAAAGCCACAGGGCAGGCTCTGTTGGTTTGGCGACAGGTGGGCTGGGCCCAGACAGCAAGCCCTAGCCATGTGGTTGCTGTCTGAGGGTTGGTCTGCACGTGGGCACCTGCTTACCTGTCTATTAAAGAGCTTTGTCTTTAATGTGGGTATGATAGGGAAGATCAGTCAGGAGATAATGATGTCATCAACCTTTTTTTTTTTAATTCGGTGGTAAAATATAAGGCATATTTCGGGGGAGGGGGGTGTAGTTCCATGCTGGAGTGCGTGCTGTGGGTGAGGAGACCCTGGGCTCAGGCTCCAGCAGCTCCTGCTGCGGAAGAAGGGAAAGCGTCCGCGGCAGCGCAGCTTGTCGTCTTTACTGAGACGCTAAACGATTCGAGTGGCTGGTGCACCGTAACGAGCTTGGGCATTTTAGAGGTCGGGTGTGGGCGTTCAGAAGTGCTGAGATGTGGCCACAGGGCCTGTCTCTTCCCACCCAGCTCAGGCTGAGCCTTGGTGGGAGCAAACGTGTCTCTCTGGGCGTGAAGGCCTTAAGCAGCTTAGGCAGCAACTCTGTGTCATCAGAAATGCCTTTTGTCATAAGTCATTGCAAGACTTTGAGGGGGAAGAAGGTTCAGTATTCATGAATTCGAGCAACTATGGGTTAAAATATTTGGGGAGGAAATTGTGTTCATACTGAACATGCACAGTCATTATTCCCTAATGATAGTGTAACAGCTGTGTGTAGAGTGGCTACGTGGGCTCAGGTCGCTGAGTGGTCTCGAAGTCTAGGGTTAATTCATCACTTGTGGAAGAATGGGTGTACAAGTGTGAGGGCTTGAGTATTTGTGGGATTTAGTCTCAGGGGCCCTGGATGTCAGAAGAAGACTTCCTGGGCTGGAGGAATGGCACAGTGGTTAGAGCGCTTGCCTTGCAAGGCCCTGAGTTTGATTTCCCAGCACCGAATAAGCCAGGTGGCACACGACTAGGATCCCAGCACTCGGGAGGCTGAGGTAGGAGGATTGTCATGAGTCCAAGGCCAGTCTGGGCTATAGAGTGAGACCCTGTCTCAAAGAAAGAAAAAATAAGGACCTCTGTGCTTATTTGGGATCAAGTGCATGGTGCTGGCCCTCTCCTTGGCCATGGCCCTGCAGGTGTGTGAACTCACCTTCCATTTTCCTCCAGATCACTTCTGCATCTGTGCGGCTGGTCTCGCAAGAGCCCAAAGCCCTGGTCAGTGAGTGGAAGGAGCCCCAGGGCAGGAACATCAGCGTGGCTTCCTGCAATAGCAGCCAGGTGGTGGTTGCTGTGGGACGGGCCCTCTATTACCTGCAGATCCACCCACAGGAGCTCCGGCAGATCAGGTATATGTGTGCGTCTGTCCGTTGTCTCCTCATCCCCTTGTCCCCGGCCCTGGACCCGGATCCCAGGACTTCTTCTGCCATATTTTTCTCTGTCTAGTCACACAGAGATGGAACATGAAGTAGCCTGCTTAGACATCACCCCACTGGGAGATAGCAATGGGCTTTCCCTGCTCTGTGCCATTGGCCTCTGGACAGACATCTCTGCCCGCATCCTGAAACTGCCATCTTTTGAGCTGCTGCATAAGGAAATGCTGGGTGGAGGTGTGTGCTGCTTGGGACATGGGCAGGGGACAGGGCTGTGCGGAGCAAGCGCTTACCCTCCTCCCTCCCTCAGAGATCATCCCTCGCTCCATCCTGATGACCACCTTCGAGAGCAGCCACTACCTCCTTTGTGCCTTGGGCGACGGAGCCCTTTTCTACTTCGGGCTCAGCCTGGAGACGGGTAAGAGCTCTGTGGAACAGGAACAGGCGTGTGAGGGCTGTCTGCTTTGCTGTTCTGGTGCTGACGCCGTCTTCCCCATAGGCCTGTTGAGTGACCGTAAGAAGGTGACTTTGGGTACCCAGCCCACGGTGCTGAGGACTTTCCGTTCACTGTCTACTACCAATGTCTTCGCCTGCTCTGACCGCCCCACTGTCATCTATAGCAGCAACCACAAGCTGGTCTTTTCCAATGTCAATCTCAAGGAGGTGAACTACATGTGTCCCCTCAACTCCGATGGCTATCCTGACAGGTAAGTGAGCCTGGCCAGCGGGAGCCTCGTGTTGCCTTTAGACTGTGCCCCAAGCCCTTCCCAGCTTCATACTCAGTGATGGCTGAAGGGAGAGTGAGGGCAGAGGTCTCCAGTTACAGATAACTGGAAGCTTCTGAAAATAGACTTCTTTTTCTTTTCTTAGTTTGTCTTTCTTTCTTTCTTTCTTTCTTTCTTTCTTTCTTTCTTTCTTTCTTTCTTTTTTTGAGGCAGGGTCTCACTCTGTAGCCCAGGCTGATCCTGAACTCATTATGTAGCCCAGGCTCGCTTTGGACTCAGTCCTTCCGTATTAGGTTATGAATGCTGGGATTACAGGTCTGTGCCACCAAGCCTGGCTTTATATGGTGCTGGGAAGTTGAGCTCAGGATCTGCTTTACCTCTGTGCCATTCCTCCAGCCTTTTTCTTTTTATCTTTTTTCTTTTTTTCTTTTTTACAATGCTCAGGATTGAATCCATTGTCTCATGCTTGCTAGCAAAAAAGCTACAGACTTTTTAGGAGCTGGGAGTGTTTGTTGTTCAGAGGTCAGCTTTAAGAGTGCTTGGCTAGTATACCCAGGCCTTAGGCTCCATTCTAGCATAAAAATAAGGTCTCCTTAGAATCTGAGCTCTGATCTAGCTGGTCTGTTGTGGGCTGTAGAATGTGTGTGTTCAGAAACCTCAGGCCAATGAATCATATTTCAGCAGTCCAGGTTTGGAAGTCACTCTGTGCCCCCCACCCCCACCCCCGAGACAGGCCCAGCCCTGCCTTGGGACTTACTGGTAAGGCAAATTCTTACTAGGGGGCCACAGGTCCCGCTGCAGCCAGTACTGAGGCCCACCACAATCCAGGGGATCCACCATCTGCCTGGAGCTGTGACACTGTATTTTCAGCCACGGTTACATATCGGCTAGCTGTTCAAAGTCTCAGGTTCAGCATGCCCAGCACAGTTGAGTAAGAATGTTTTATGCATGGGACCAGGCATCAGAATTAGATCTTCCTAGTGGATTTTAGTAGAGTTAGAACTGAGACCCAGTCTAGAGTACCTGGTGGCCTCTGCTATGGAGGGGCTTTGGGCTGTTCTCTGGGACTGCTCTGTGTGACCCATACTCTTCTTCCAGCCTGGCACTGGCCAACAATAGCACGCTCACTATTGGCACCATTGACGAGATCCAGAAGCTGCACATCCGCACTGTTCCCCTGTACGAGTCCCCCAGGTGAGTGCTAGCCACAAACTGGGTCAGAGGAGCTGGATGGTGCCTCTGGCATTGTCTGAGTGGCTCTCTGCCCTGCTCATACCACAGGAAGATCTGCTACCAGGAGGTGTCTCAGTGCTTTGGGGTTCTCTCTAGCCGTATCGAAGTCCAGGACGCGAGTGGCGGCACCACAGCACTGAGGCCCAGTGCCAGCACCCAGGTGAGGATAGAGGGTGCAGGAGGGGGCAGAGTGACTGGCAGGCTTTCTGCACAGGACCAGATAGGGAGCGTTACGGCTCTGTAGGCCAGGAGGCCCTTGTTACAACTGCTCACCCTTGCCTGAAGGATAGCGGTGGACAGAGCTGATTTCTAAGGAGATGGATTTATGAAAACCAGTTAGCTAGGTGAGGGTCCATGTGAACAGTGTTGTGCCGCGCGCAGTGCTGAGGGACGGTGGGGAGCACGAGTGGGGGGGCGGGCCCGCAGAGCTTCCTCGGACGTGTGTGGCTGGGGTGTGGCCTTCAGGTTTTTCGTTTCCCAGCGTGGGGTTTATAACGGGATCTGCACAGCTGCCGGTCACCGGCTCCCTGGAGCGTGTGCTGACCACGTTCCTCCAGGTGCTCCCCTCCTTGCCCCACTGTGACAGGATCGCCAGGTCTTTGATGTCAAGTGCTCGTGTTCTCGTTCCTGGTTAGGGAGTCGTCGCTGTGTGAGACCTGCCGCGTTCCTTTTTGTCCTGCTCGATGGGCGTAGGGCATCACTGTTGCCTTTCTCTAGATGCCCCTTAGATTTGAGTCAGGTGTATACGTCCACGGCGGCTCGTCCTGGTCTCGTCGCCTCTCTGACGTTCTCTGATCTCTAGGCCCCCCTTGTTCTGTCGGCCTTCCAAGCCCGTCTTCTTGACTCGACTGGGCCCCTCATCCTCTTGCTTGTGAGAGGGGTGACTTGTGCTCTGTTCCCAGGCCTTGTCCAGCAGCGTCAGTTCCAGCAAGCTCTTCTCCAGCAGCACTGCCCCGCATGAGACCTCCTTTGGGGAGGAGGTGGAGGTGCACAACCTTCTCATCATTGACCAGCACACCTTTGAAGGTGTGGCCATTTTGCCTCTGCTCCCCAGCTGGCCTGCCCTGCGCTTGGGAGCCCCCCAGGGAGGGAGAGGAAGAGGGCTGGGGGAGGCTGGGGGAGCTTGGGTGTTAGTGCCAGCTGACTGGGAACGGGCATTCAGGTGGCACAGAGGTGGTGTGCATCGTGCCCTGAACCCCAGCAGGTACAGAATGTATTGGGTGGGCTGAAATGCCCTCAGTGGTTGTTTCTCCTTGCCACAGTGCTGCATGCCCACCAGTTCCTGCAGAATGAGTATGCCCTTAGCCTGGTCTCCTGCAAGCTGGGCAAGGACCCCAACACTTACTTCATTGTGGGCACCGCCATGGTCTACCCTGAAGAGGCAGAGCCCAAGCAGGGCCGCATCGTGGTTTTCCAGTACTCGGACGGTGAGTGGGCTGCTGTGGTCTTGGGCCTGGTCAAACCCAGCTGTTTTTCCTCCTTGTCTCTTTGGAGGGTAAGACTAGGGAGAGGTGGCTGTGGTTGAGGACACCCTGCCTGTCTCCCCCACCCCAGCTGCTCAGGCGGATTCACATTTCCAGCGTCCTCGCTCCGTGCATTTATTTCTCTGAATCTTTGCTCCCTGCTTCTGCCCAGGTGTTTCCGAAGCTAGGCTGTCAGCCCACCATCTCGCATGTTGCCAAGGCGAGGTTCAGGCTCCACCTTGATAGGGAAGCCTGTGGGCTCAGTGAGGGACTCACTGCCGTGGCCTGGGGCACGTTCTGTAGGGGCTTCCCCTCAGTAGACACTGACTCTTGCTCTTCAGGTGAGAGGCTGTCTTTCTCTGTGCTGAGGCTTGGACCCAGGGTTCTGCCCTGGGCCCTGCCTCTAGCTCTTCTTTGCTTCTTGTCGTGACGCAGGGTCTTGCTAGGTTGCCCGGCGTGGGCTCCAGCTAGCCGTTCTCCTGCCTAAGCCTCCCAGAATCCTGGTGTTGCAAGTGTGCCGGCCAGAGGCGGGGTTTTGAAGTCAGGAAAGAGATAGAAGGCACCTGTGTGATTCTTCTGATAGGGAAAGTGTGGCCAGGTGAGAGTCTTAAGACGCCTTTTCCCCAGGAAAACTACAGACTGTGGCTGAGAAGGAAGTGAAGGGAGCCGTGTACTCAATGGTGGAGTTCAATGGGAAGCTGCTGGCCAGCATCAACAGCACAGTAAGCCTGCCCCGCTCGGCGCCGCACTTCTGCACCTGATGCGCCGGCGTTCTCCACGCTGCATGTGTGACAGGCTGAGGATAATAGAGTATTGGGGACAGAGGGGCGCCGAGGTTGAAGCAGTGGGGGCTGCCCCCAGGATTCCCCATGTAGATCGGGTTCTGAGGTGGAGCGCTGCGACCTGTCCTCGGCGCTCCATGGCAAGATTTGGGAAATGCTGCCTGCCTCTCCTGGGACCGTCACGGTGCCTTGCGGTGGGTTAGGGTGCTGCAGGGGCAGATGGGAGCCATAGTTGAGTAATTTCTTTCAATCAGCTTCTATTCGTTTGTTGATTGAGAAAAGTGTTAGCTGAACACTTGCTGGCAGTCGGTGCCTAGGATGGGTTTAGTAATGACTAGAGCAGACAGTGAGGTGCCTTTTTGGAGTTCATGAGCAAATAAGAGGGAGCTGGTAGAGATTGGCGTGAATCTGGAAGTGGAGGTACTCCTCTCTAACGGAGAGGAAGATCACTGGGGCCAGGGGTGTGGCAGGGGGACATGAGAGAGGCCTGTGTCTAGGGGGAGAGCCCACAGTTATCGGGGGTACCTTGGAGAGGCTGCACGGCTGCAGGAGAGTACTGGGTTTCTTCTGAGGGTGGCAAGGACAATCAAAATTATATCTCGAATAACTTGTTAAGCTTCTTTGGCAAGCCTTAGGGACTGAGGGTTGACGTGGTAAGGTTATGTCGCTGGCTTTGGTCACAGCTAGCATGAGCTGGAGGTTCTGGGACCTGGCAGTAGTAGACAGGACGACGAACGGCCAGACTCTAAGTTGGGCTTGGTGCAGAGGCAAGGGGATTGCTTAGGCCAGGAGGTTCAGACCAGCTTGCCCCCGTCCCAAGACTGCACTTAAGATGAAAGAGTGGTGAG
Source organism: Ctenodactylus gundi (assembly GCA_004027205.1). Taxonomy (NCBI): domain Eukaryota; kingdom Metazoa; phylum Chordata; class Mammalia; order Rodentia; family Ctenodactylidae; genus Ctenodactylus; species Ctenodactylus gundi. Next base: position 210,342 of record PVKB01003085.1, read on the forward strand.
ATTCTGCAGGGGGGACTGGGGACTTCGGTGAGGTGTTGAAGACCAAGGGCTGAGAGCTGGGAATAGTGAGCGAGCCGGGCTTTCCCTGGGTAGCGGGAGGGATGGGGTGCCACTCTGGCACAGAGGGCAGCCTGGAGTAGGAGCCCAGTGGCCACCTGAGGGGTGCCAGCCGGGAAATGGGGTTGGAGAGGTAAGGCGAAGGGAGGCGCCTGCTGGAGAAGCAGCAGGTGGGGAGTAAAGCAGGCAGTCGGGTAAGACTGCCACAGCACGGTGGGTGGTCTGCACCCCAGAGGTGGGTAGGGAAGGCCAGCTGAGCAGGGAGGCTGACAGGGCAGCGGGGCGAGTGCAGTGCTGCGGCTGGGCGCGGGAGACGGTAGCAGGAGGATGCGGGCAGCTGCGGACACTCCCAGTCCGAGGCTCGAGACAGGGCTCGCTACCCGGAAGACTTGTGGTGAGGGGCTGGGTTGTTTTCCTCGCCCGTGGCTGGCCAGTTTCATCTGTTGGGAACATGAGGGAGAGGGCCCAGGAATTGGGAATCTCTGAGCCAGGGTGACACTCAGGGACTCTGGGCAGCTGAGGAGAGGAGATTGGGAGGGTCAGCTGTTTCTAATAACAGGCTCCATAGGTGTTAATGAAGTGGACAGAGCAAGCAGGAAAGGGGTGAGAAAGGGAAGAGACAAGGGACTGGGGGGACCTGAACATCACAGGCCTGTGGGTGGGCTGGGGTGAGCATTGGGTGGCTGCTTCTCTGATGATGCTCACGCAGAGTCAGGTGTGAGCTTTGGAACTGTTTGGGATCTGAAAGAGCAGATGAGAAAGGGCACTAGAGACTGGCCTGCCCTCAGTGCCAGGGGAACAGGGATGGTGGGAGGCCACAGGCTTGTAAGAGCCGTGTTTCAGCCAGAGTGAGATTGTGAGGGGACCGGCAGAGAAGAGCTTGCCCACAGTGAACTCCCAGTGGCACAGGCAGTGGGCACGGGCCTGGGACGGTGGGTGGGGCTCAGCTCAAGAGGCCATTAGAAATGCCACAGGAAGCCGAGGATGGTGGTACATGGCTCTAGGCCTAGCTACCCCGAGGCTGACATAGGAGGGTCATGAGTTGGAGGGTAGCTCGGGTAACTTAGATCCTGTCTCAAGGAAAGAAAAAAAGGTCATAGGAATATGTGATTTAAAATTTTCTAGTAGCTGCATTAATGTAAAAAGTAAGAGAGTTTTCTTTTCTTGCTTTTCTGAGACAGGGTCTGTAGCCCAGGCTAGTACTGAACTCAGTTTAGCCTAGGCTGGCCTGGGACTGACATAAGTTCTCCTGCTTCAGTCTCCTGAGTGCTGGGATTACAGGCCTGCGCCACCTCGCCTGGCTGTATGTGGTTCTCTTTTTCCTTTTTGCAGTGTGGAAGGTAGAACCCAGTGCCTTGACACTGAGCTGCATCCCTAGGTTTTTCATTATTATCATTATTATTATTTCTTAGACAGGGCCTCTATAGCCCCAGCTGGCCTTGGTCTCACAGCAATCCCTCTGCGTCAGCCTTCCTAGTGCTGGGATTACAGGCGAGCGCCAACATGCCGGGTTTATGTGGTGCTGGGGACTCGAACTCAGGTACTTAGCTCTTGACTTAGTGCTTGCTAGGCAAGGGCTTTAACCGCTGAGCTGTTCCTCCAGCCCCCTTTTAATTTTTTTTTTAAAATTTTTTTCCAGCCCCCTTTTTTTTCAGACGGTCTCCCTAAGTTGCTCAGAGTCTCCTAAGGAACTTGGGATTCTCCTGCTTCTGCTTCCTAGATGCTGGGATTATAGGCCTGCGCCACTGGCCTGGCTGGGAGAGTTAGTTTTAATAGTGTATTTCATGTAACCCAGTATATCCAAAATACTTTGAAACGTAATCTCTCTAAATGCTGTTAATGAGATAAAGACCTGAAAGGCTGTGTGCTCCCGCGCACCTCAGCCTTACCAGCCTTTCTGCAGGCACCTTGCGGGCACCTGGGGCCCGTGGCTTCTGTTGTGGAGGATGCAGCTTCAGAACCTGCCAGAGCTTTGCGTGGTCCAGGCCTCGGACTTGCCGTGTCCATGGCTGATGTCAGGGGGAAGGCTGAGTGTGTTTAGAGAGTCGAGTGAGTCTGGCTGGAGTTAGGGAAGGTCAGGGTCAGGTTCTGGAGCGACCTTGCGCCTGCCGCCCGCTCGTGTTGTGGCTCTTGTCAGTAGTATTGGTATGTGTGGAGCTGGTGTTCTTTGGACTCCCTGAGCAGTTGGGGCTGGCTGCCTCTGTCCTGGGTTTAATTGACTTGCAGAGGCCATGGCAGGGAGGGGCTGTCACCCAGTCAAGGTGAGCCTGGCCCCTCCGTGCTGGGCTGTGCCGGGTGTCCCTGTTTGTGTGCCCATTGTAAGTGCCACAGTACTGGGGAGATGTGGGTGCAATTGCGGAGGAAACCAGCAGGCCTCTCTGACCCTTGTAGGGACTGTCCTCAGTCCCCTGTACTCACTAGCAGGCTCTCTTGCCTGCTCATCCCAGTTTTCCACCTTTGACTTCATAGGAAAGTTCCAGCAGATCGAGTATTTTCTCAAAAGACAGATTACTGGGAGTATTTCCTTTCTGACCGGAAAATTGGAGCTGGGTCTTCCCTTTCTAGAGATATTTCTGTGGCACAGTTTCCACCTTCAGTTGTGTGCAGACTGCGTCTCGGCCTGGTGCCACGCCCCCATTGCTGTCTCCTTTGCGTCGTTACTTTTAATGGAGGGAACAGTGGATTCCTGGCTTGATGTGCTGGCTGTGTTTTCACACCACAGTGGGATGTAGTACCTCAGGACATGCCCCAAAGGGCTCCCTAGGCTCAGGGTGCAGGCTGGCATGGCCTTCCAGACTTGGGTCCCCTTCTCAGGTGCGGCTCTATGAATGGACCACGGAGAAGGAGCTCCGCACTGAGTGTAACCACTACAACAACATCATGGCCCTCTACTTGAAGACCAAGGGTGACTTCATCCTGGTGGGAGACCTCATGCGCTCTGTGCTGCTGCTGGCCTATAAGCCCATGGAGGGCAACTTTGAAGAGGTACCGAGCCCCTGTGGTGCAGCCCAACCTGTGCGCCCCGCAGGCGGCGGGGGGAGGTGTGTTTAGTGACCCTGGACTGAACTTACGATGTTCTAGCTCTGGAAACTTCAGCCAGATGGCCTGTGTTGGCTGGAGATTGGGGCCATCTTTGGGGCATCATTAGACATGGGGCCGCCTGTCTGCAGGGCAGGGCCTCAGTGTGGCCAGGCCCTCGAACTGGCCTCCACACAGGCCACTGAGTCCCCTCACTGCACCTTGTCTTTGCCAAGATTGCCCGAGACTTCAACCCCAACTGGATGAGTGCAGTGGAGATCTTGGATGATGACAATTTCCTGGGGGCCGAAAATGCCTTCAACCTGTTTGTGTGTCAGAAGGACAGGTGAGTGACCCTGACTGGATCCTTGGTGCAGGTGGGCCCTGAGGGCACGCATCTAGGGTCATCGGTACTCCTCCCAGTGTGTTGAAGTTGCATGTGAGAACGGCAGCCATGGGCTGGGCCTCTGGAGATGGCTCCTGGAACGCCGGGCCTACAGGGCCCCCACGCGTGGCCTGGGGCCTGGGGCCTGGGGAGTGATGCCTCATGCCCCTTTTTCAGTGCTGCCACCACTGACGAGGAGCGGCAGCACCTGCAGGAGGTCGGCCTCTTCCACCTGGGCGAGTTTGTGAACGTGTTCTGTCACGGCTCCCTGGTCATGCAGAACTTGGGCGAGACCTCCACACCCACGCAAGGCTCGGTGCTTTTTGGCACAGTCAACGGCATGATCGGTGAGGCCGCTGCACAGGGTGTGCTGCCACACAGATCACTTTCTGGGGGGATGGGCAGATCTGGGGGCTTGCTAGGGTCCCTAGCATGCGTGTCCCCCCTGCAGGGCCCCGTGCGCTCTGCTGCTCACTGCCCTTCCCTCTCAGGCCTGGTGACCTCACTGTCAGAGAGCTGGTACAACCTCCTGTTGGACATGCAGAACCGACTCAACAAGGTCATCAAGAGTGTGGGCAAGATTGAGCACTCCTTATATCCTTCTCAGGCCACCCTGCCTGCCGGGCCGTCGCCCACACGCACTGCACTGCACGTCGTGTCCTCTGTAGGGGGCTTTGTCCTTCCCCATTGTGTGGAAAGCTGCAGAGAGCAGATTGGTCCCCGGTGTCACACCCAGCTGCTCCTCTGCCTGTGGGCTGTCTGCTAGACAGGGGTTCCAGGCACATTCTCAGGGACCCTGCTGGGGACAGCAGCATCAGGGATCAGAGGGACAGCAAAGAGCAGGTGGGACAGAGACGCACGGGGCTCAACCATCTGGGATGCCAGCGTTTCTTTGGTGAGGGAAGCTTGCTCACCACACGGGGTGGTGAGCCCCGAGGCGGGCAGTCAGGAAGAGCTGTGTTAGTGTGCTGCTGAGGAGCCCCACTTCAGTTACCCAGGGACGGGTGCTTCCAGCTGGGACGTCCTGTTGCCCTGGAGCACTTGGAGAGACAGCCAGGCTGTCTCTCAGCAACCTCAGACTGGGGCACGAAGATTGGGAGTTGCAGCCTATTCTGCGCACCTTAGAGATTTAATGAGACCTTCTCAAAGTCAAAACAGGAAGGGCTCAGGATGTAACTTATTGTGAAGGCCCAGAGCTTGATTCCTAGTACCATAAAAAAAAGAAAACCAAAACCATTCTGATGGGTCCAGGCATTGTGCTTATAGAGTCTGGCCCATGCTTGAGAGACAATATTGTGAAGATGACCCAATTGAGAACTTTTGAATTAGACAGTAATTTTACGTTTCTCTTCACAATTACATAAATAATGTGAATTCTAGTTGAAGCTGCTGTTTCCTGCTCTTGTCCTGGTTGGCTGTGGTCTTTTGCCTTGCTCTGAGGAAAGGTGACTTAAGTGCAGATGTGACCTTCCTTAATTGCCTGTCTACCTGGAGGTCCTTTCATACTGAGCGGAAGACAGAGCCAGCCACTGGCTTCATTGATGGTGATTTGATCGAAAGCTTCCTAGATATCAGTCGCCCCAAGATGCAGGAAGTTGTGGCCAACCTGCAGGTGAGCGGTGCAGGGCTCTCCCTGAACCACAGGCTGGTGCCAGCAGCCTGAGGGGCCATTGCCAGTCCTGGTGTGGCTGAGTTCCTGACGGACAGGGAGGTGGGTGGGGTTGAGGCCCAGGGGAGTGCTGGGAGCTCTGCCCATCTTTGCCCTCCGTTACACAGGAGAGTTCCCCGAGGTGGGAGGGAGCTCCTCCACACACTTGAAGTTGGGGTGCAGCTTTGCCTGTGGCACTTGCTGAGCTGTACCCCCGGGGCAAGGTGGGTGTGGGGCACCCTCTTCTGCCATGGTGGCGGCAGGTGCCCTTCTCCTTGTTCCTGCAGTATGATGATGGCAGTGGCATGAAACGAGAGGCCACGGCTGACGACCTGATCAAGGTGGTGGAGGAGCTCACCCGGATCCACTAGCCCAGGGCACTCAGCTCCCCTGCTCTGCCCTCCCCGGGGCTCTGCCCGCCTCCCTGCTGTCATTGTTGTCTGGGTCTTGGGGGCCTGTCCCTGGGCCGACTGCCCAAGGCCGCGGGTCATCCAGGTGAAAGGGGCTCTTGGAACTCCGCCTGCCGGAGGCCTGAGGTGGCTGTGTGCTCCAAGATTCAGACCAGTCTCACAGGATTCCAGCCATTGCCTCAGGCCACCAGGCCTCTACGATGGTGCCAGTTGCCCTCCCCGGGAGGGCTCCTGCGGCTCTGTGGCCAGAAGAAATCTTCCTTGTGTGCGTGTGTGTATGTGTATGCGTGCGTGTGTGCGTGTGCAACCCAGTCTCACGCGCGTGCTTTGTTCTCTGGGGTGGGTGTGGGAAGGGAGGAGGTGAGGGTCACCTCTCTCTGGCTGAGGACTTCCTTCCTTCCTTCCTGCCCCTGAGAGCCTAGCCCTGGGGAACACCACATGACGGTGATCCTCCCGGGTGGCTGTAATCCCCAAGTGCTCTGTTCTGGGGAGGAGGAGGTGGGGCTGCCAAGTGGTTGTTAGTTTCTGAATTTTACCAAATAAAGTAGAATCTAAGAAGAAAGCCCTTTGGTCCTGCCTTTTCCCTCTGTCCAGCTGTCCCACACACCAGGTGGTCTCTGCCATTAGCTACAAAGCCGGCAAGTCCATTGCCCCACAGTCCTGTTGTAGGACAGTGCTGCTCAGACAGCATGCTGATGTCTCTGGCTCTCCACGTAGAGTGCTGTCTTGTGTGGTTCCCAGGATGCCAAGTGCCAGATTGTGGAGACCGTGGTGATTGTGGTGCCTCTTGGCACCAGTGAGACCCTCTGCCGTTATCCTGCTGTTCTCCCTGCTGCCAGCCTGTCTCCAAGCCCCTCTGACGCACGCCCTTTCAGTCTTCGTGCTTCCCGGGTCTGGGCAGTGACCTGCGGTGCTTTTGGTGGAAAGATTGGCTGGAAGGCACGTTCGGGGTTCCCCTTTCTCCTAGCAAGCATCACCTGTCACCTTGAAAGTCACGGTGGAAGAAAAGGCAACTCGTGCCAGCAGTTGGGGAGCATGGATCTGAGACTCGCTGCTGAGCGCCTCTGCGCAGTGTCTGGGAAGCTGTGGTTTTGAGTGCTCTCGCAGGCTAGGAGATGGCGGGGTGGCCTGCCTCAGGGTCTTCTAAGTAAGTGGCCTTCCCAGAGTCACTTCTTGGGTGTGTGCGTTCATCTGTCCCCCTATTCTCTGGGGATTCTGAGGGGGGGATCAGGGTCTCTGGGCAGAAACCAGCAGCATGGCAGAAGGCCCAGCTTAAGCCTGGAAGGCAGCACTCGCTTGACTTCTGAGAGGGTGCAGTGCATTGAAAAGAGCCTGCCCCAGGCCCAGTCCTCACGTGGCGGGCAGCCAGCAGGGTCCAGGTTGGAACTGGCTTTTAAGATTAAAGTGTAGATGGACAGGTGGCAAAAAGGTACCAATTTAGGAGAGGTGGGCGGTGCTCCTGATTCTCCAGTGGCCTGGTCTGTGGCACTGGGAGCCGTACCCTCAAGCTGCTTCTGCCCAGCAGTCTCAGTCTCTTCGTCTCAGAGTGAGTCCTGCAGGTTTTGCTGCTCCTGTGTCCTGCCAGTGCAGGTGCGGTCCGGGAGCTCAGGCAGTACTTCCGCAGCTGCGTGCCACTCCTGAGGACCAGTGATTCCCCAGGTGCAGTATCACCTTGGAGCGCACCGCCAGCCGCACTGGCCTGCTACGTGCACTTCAGGCCTCCACGTGGGGGATTTCAGGACAGAGAGGGACATCGAGTCATCCTGTGGCTCTCTGGAAGGCTCTTGAGGCACATGCTGCCGCCTGCCACCAGACAGCAGCTTGGATCCTCTGCCCTTGGTAGAATGACCCCTTTGTGACAAGCCACAGAAGTGAGACAGAGGTACTGAACTTCATGAAGGTGTGTGCCTGAGCCAGTCCTGAGCGTGAGCAGGGCTAAGTGAAGCCCAGCTCAGCAGCCTTGGGGCCAGACCAGGAGATGGGGGCTAAGGAAGCTCAGTGTGGGCGGGGTGGCCAGGTGGATCCCCTGGAGAGGTGGGAAGCCAGAGAGGGCTGCCTGGGGGTACCCCCACGGTGCCTCAGTGAGCAACTCCTGAGGAGGAGGTTGGGAGTTTGTTTAAGCCCAGGACTGTGTCTAGGTGTCCCCCACGCGCCCTGGGGACTGGAGCAAGTCCTGTCAGGCGAATGCCTTAAGAGGATAGAGGAAGACAGTTCCGCCAGTCCCCTCGGCAACGCCATGTCTTGTGTGGCCAAGGTGAGAACTGGCAGGCAGCTGTGGCTGCATGGTGTGCAGGTGCCATCAGGAGGTGGTCAGGAGGCAGGGAGGGGAAGGAAGGAAGGACGGACGGACGGGTGCTCAGAAGTGGAGGAGCTCCAGCTCCACACACGTGTGTTGACGTGTTGTCCGCGTCCCTGTGGTGACCTGCCCCGGGCTTCAGTGAACCTGCAAGCTTGGGTAGAAAGTACAATTCCACGTCAACATAACGCCATTTCAGTCTTTTTTTCTGGCAAATTCAGAGTAGCGAGCCAGAAGCTTCGTGGGGCTGTGGACAGCCAGGGCACATGGATGCGTTCACAAGGGTGGGTCTGCAGGGAAGAGCCCGGGACCAGGCCGCCGTTGGCGGAGTCTTGGAGCATCAGGGTCCAGGGCCATGGTGACTGGCTAGGGTGGGACCTGGGGAGTGGGTGTGCGTGGCTGGGACGCCAGTCACTGAGGAGTGTGTCACTTTGGGGCTGCTGTTCCACAGGCTGTTGAGTTTACACGAAGCCATGTGGCCTCTGGGCCTATGCAGGTGACATCAGTCCTTTTAGCTGGCCTGGGCTGGGTGTTTGTGAGTTCCCTCAACCCTGGCCACTGGCTCTCTGCAACCTGGACGGGGCAAAGGCCACCTCTGGCTCTGTGTCTCCCCGTTGCTGCCCCCAGGTGAGCCCCACGCTGGGCCATCAGACCCTTGGGTGCCCAGGTGGCCTGTGGGGGTAGGATTGGCTGTTTCCTGGACAAGGCAGGCTACTCCTTGGTCCACGTACTTGGGGGTGGGATGCCGAGCCGCCGAGGCTGCAGGTGGGCTTAGCCTGCCCTGGTGGCGCTCCGGCATACAGTCCCGGGTTCTGCTTCGGATCTTCCTCCTGGCGGCTCTCGCCGTGTGGGGCCTCCAGTACTAGTTTTGTTCTTTTCCACCGGGGCCTCCCTGGAGCCCGCAGGAAGCCAGCTCCTCACAGAGCAGGGGTGTGGGTGCGGGAACCCCGCCCCCAGGGGTCCCTGATCTTTGCCCCAGCGCGGGCTCACAGTCCCCTCCCCAGCCACCCTGACGCTGCTGCCTTTGTGTGCCAGGTTCCCTCCCTCCCGCTCGGCCCCCTCCCTCGCCCCCAACCCGCCCCGTGCCATAGCCGCGATCACGGCCAGGAGGAGGGACGCACTGCCCCCTCCCCTGGCCGCCATGGGGGCCCGCCTGCTGCTGCGCACCGCCTCTGTCCTGTTGCTGCTGCTGCCCGGGCCCGCGGCCCGGGGCCACAGTGGGAGGACGCTGCCGGGGCCCTTCGTGGCTGAGAGGTAGGAGCCTTGTGCCCCGCGCCCTTGATGCCCGCAGAGGGACGCGACCGTGTGGGGGGGGAGGGGGACGCCGTCTGGGGCGCAGCTGCACACGGACAAAGGGCGGCAGCGTGCGCCCCGCAGGGACTCCGCTGGCCAGTCCTGGGGGACTTGCAGGCGCCATGAGGACGCAGGGACAAGTCACCTGGGCTATGCCGGGGACCTGTTGTCCTGGCCTCCTGCACCTCCAGGTTTCCTGGGTCCCGAAAGCGAGCAGCGGGGCAGGGTGGGTGCGCATTTCCCGCCATCCCCACCCCGTGTCCCGCCATCCCCACCCCGTGTCCCAGGCCACCGGAGGGGAGTGAGCACGCGGTGAGACTTGCAGGAGGGGGCATGGTGCCAGCTCGTCTTGGGGCACACGCCGGGGAAGTGTGCTCTGTGCCTCTTGCAGCCTCCTGCCACCTGTGCCCTGGGCACCACTGGCCTTGGGGCTCCTGGCAGCTCCAGTGGATGCTACCCCTCCCCCCAAGATGCCTCTTCACCAGCCTCCCTAGGCACACTGCCCATGGCCACTTCCTGGGCACGGCCTGTCCCTTTTGGTCTCCAAGCTGTGTAGCAGGATCCTGATTTTGAGCTTCACTCAAGGTTCCTGCCATTGTCGGCCAGCGGCCGGTGGCCGAGGGGCCATCCTCTCCCCACTGCACGGAGGGAGACGGCTCCTTGAGCCTGGGACGACTGTCCTGTCCTGCTGTGATCCCTCCGGTGTACCTGTCCCCAGCTTTATATGACATCAATACCAGTTACTCTCCTCATCCAGTAACAGGGCAAATCTGCCTTGTCCTGTGCTCCCAGGGCCAGGCACACTGTGAGGGCCCGGCTGGCAGACTCAGCCCTTTGGAAGAGCATCTCGTCCCCTCTGCCCACCAGGACTCCAGTCCAGGGCAGGCAGGCTCCAGGGCCATCTCTGTCCCTTCCTGATGTCACCTGCAGGCTGTGTCCTGTCTCACTAGCGGGAGCGCACCTGGAGTGTCCCACTGGGGGGCATGTCTGCCGCACTCTGATCACTGGCTCTAGTCTACCCCCTCTCTGAAGGCAGGAACGTGGCCAAGGCTTTAGCCTGCCCTGCCCAGTTCCAGCATGCACTGGGATGCCAGCCTGGCTTTCTACCCATTTCCCTGCCAGCCCCCCAGGTCCTCCTGGTAGAACAGCCCTCCTGGCCCCCAGTATTGGGCAGCTTATTCTTGCCTGGGGTGCCCCTCCCCCCATGATTCTACTGCCCCACCCTGCCCCTCAACTTCCACTCGCTGAGCATTTAGGTGCCAGGTATTGCTCTGGATGCTGAGAACAAATAAGCCCTTGTCCTCAGGGACGTAGAGGGGGACAGACATAAAAAACCACCAGATACGAATGCTATCCCGGGATAAGCCCTCCTCCTCAGGACTTGTAGGGGGACAGACAATGAAGGGTGAGAGCTGGCAGGCGTGTGCCTGAGGAGGCGTCATCTTGATCGTGGGAACTGCGTGTGCCTGAGTCTTGTGGTGGCCGTCCTTGGCTCTTGCCCTGATGCCCGCTTTGTTGGCTCTGGTCACTCTCTGCCGGTAGGGCGACAGCCATACCAGGCTGCTGCTGTCTGCTCCCTTCTCTTCTGGGAGAGACCACCTGGGCCATTTTTCTTTGGCAATGCCCTAGTATTGTTCCCGGGGGTTCTGGAGGACAGCGTGTTGACGACTGTCAGACGGCAGGGAGCCCTTCCTGTGGAGCGACCTGCTTCCACGAGGCCGTGCACGATGCTCCCCTGTCTTGCAGACGCCGCCTGGGCCCGCATGTGTGCCTCTCGGGCTTTGGGAGCAGCTGCTGCCCTGGCTGGGCACCGTCTGTGGGCAGCAGGCACTGCACCCTGCGTAAGTGCCCATCCCTGTGCCCTGAGCCTCCTGGTGCCACCGGCTGTCCCCGGGTGAAGGACAGAGGGCCCGGGCTGGCCACTCACCTGCACCTCTCCTCTCAGCCCTCTGCTCCTTCGGCTGTGGCAGTGGCATCTGCATTGCTCCCAACGTCTGCTCCTGCCGGGATGGGGAACAAGGGGCCACCTGCCCGGGTAAGTGGGACAGGCAGGACTAGTGGGGACAGTGCGGTGGCACTGGGGTCACAGACCGGTGCTGGGCACCGGAGACCTCTTCTGTTAGGATGCTGTTGTTAGGTAGCCTCTGTTCTGCTCTTTTTTGGGTACTGAGGATCAAGCCCAGGACCTTGGCACTGAGCTACTTGCAATCCTCCCCAGGGTGCTGGTATCACAAGCCTGTACCACCAGGTCCAGCATTTTCACACCCACTTAACAGACGGGAAAGCCAAGAAGACCCCGAGTTGCCGCCTGCCCTGGGTTGTGTGGCTAGTAGGTGCAAAGCTGGGCTGACAGGCCCCTCCGCCCCTAGCACCCTTCTTCCAGCAGAGATCAGGAGGCAGCTGGGGTGGAAGAGGGTGTCATGTGGCAGTGTTGGTGTGTGCACACTGGTGCCACTGTGCCTGTTGCAGAAGCCCCCGGGCCCTGCGGGGAATATGGCTGTGACCTCGCCTGTAACCATGGTGGCTGCCAGGAGGTGGCCCGAGTGTGCCCTGTGGGCTTCTCGATGACAGAGACTGCTGTTGGCATCAGGTGCACAGGTGAGAGTCACGTGGCGGGGGAGGTGGGCATCATGATCACGCCTGTGACCCTGCACACGGCACACAGCTGAGCCAGGAGCTGTGGGGCCAGGCGCCCTGGGGTCTGAGGGCCTGGGAGACACAGAGTGCGTCACCACTGAGGTTTCAGGTATTTCCTGCCATCCCCAACAAGCAGCACCGGTGCCAAGGTGGGTTCCAGGGCTCCAGCCACCGCTCCTGTGCTGCCTCTAAGTATGGGTAAAGGGACAAGGACAGCAGAAGGGGGCGTGGATGGCCTGGGTGAGGGAGCTGTGCGGGGAGGCTCCTTGGGAAAGTGACGTTTAGAAGACGTGGGAAACAAAATCCAGTCCTTATTTTTTAATGGAGCCCAGGCCCGTGCACGGGGCTACCTCCCCAGCTCTTTTATTTTTTAAGATGGGTTCTTCCTGGGTTGCCCAGGCTGGACTTAAACTTGAGATCCTCCTGTCTCAATCTTCTGAGCAGCTAGGACTGCAGGTGTGCGTCACCATGCCCTGTTTATGGTTTAAAAAAAGTTCCTATAGGCAAAGTGTGTTGCCTTCCCCTAGAGACACCAGTGCGACCCATTTTCTGCCAGTGTTTTCAGAGCCATGAAAAGCTTTGTGGAATTTTCTTTTTTTTTGCTGCAGCACTGGGGATCCAACAGAGGGGTACTCTACTACGGGGGCCAAACTTTTTTTTTTTTTAAATTTTAAGACCGGATCTTGTCCTGCTGACTCTCCTGCCTTGCCTCCCAAGTATCTGGGGTAGGCTCCTGTGCTTGGCCTTTCTGACATTTTAACTTTGTAAAACTAATGTGTCTTCTCTTTTAATAGAAAGGGAAATGATAATTCATTTAAAAACATGTGGTATGGATGAGGTGTTGGGAATGGGAGTGAGAGAAGGGGTTGGGGGGAGGGAATTCAAAGTTGATGCAATATATATGTGCACAGAATTCTCAAGTTCAAGGTAAAAAACAAAACAAAACAAAACATTTGGGGACTGGAGGAATAGTGCTTGCCTAGCAACCACAAAGCCTTGGTTTCAGTCCCTTAGCACCACATCAGCCAGGTGTGGTGGCCCATGCCTTTAATCAGGCAGATCGCCTTGTGCTCAGCCCAGCCTGGGCTACAGAGTGAGTTCAGGACCAGCCTGGACTACAGAGTGAGATCCCACCTCAAAAAAAGAAAAATTGGAAAGTAAAAGTGGGGATTCCCGTCTCCTGGAAGTGCCACCCAGAGACAGTGCTGCTGTAATCAAGTTTCTGCCCTTTTCCCTGGGTGTGTGTTTGTGTGTTTACGTGTATGTGTATGTAAAGCATGTACGTATGTGTGTTTTATAATATTTTGGACCTAGGTCCAGGTGTAGGGGCACAGGCCTGTAATTCTAGCAGTCTGGGAGACTGAGGCAGGAGGATTGCAAGTTGGGGTCTAGCCTGGGCTCCAGCAAGACCCTGCCTCAACATAAGTCACAAGGACTGGGGATGTAGTTTGGTGTGAAGCCCCTGGGTTCTGTCTTTATCACAAAATACCACAAAACTAATTAAGTAACTAACTAGATAAAGACGCTTCTTGGGTTACAGAGTCTCACTCCGGGGATGAAACGCAGCAAACCAAACCACTGCTGCAGAGAACACCACCAGTCAGGTGTAGGCAGGGCTGGCACAGTGGCCACACTAGTCGCATCACGCCCTGGTCGTGGCCCCCGGGAGTCAGGGCTGGGGACGTCTGCAGGGCCTGTACTCTGTCCAACCAAGTTATCTCTGTGTCCTTGGCAGCCCCTCTCATGGGTCTTCTCCCCACAGACATAGATGAGTGTGTGAGTTCCACATGTGAGGGACGCTGTGTGAACACAGAGGGCGGCTTCGTGTGTGACTGTGGACCGGGCATGCAGCTGTCACCTGACCGCCACAGCTGCCGCGGTGAGCGGGCACAGGAGGGGCAGCTACCTGGGGGTGACCCTGCCCTCCCAGCCGTGGTCTCCTAGGGAGGGACTGGGTGGTCCCATTTTCTAGATGGGAAGGCGGAGGCTTGTCCAGGGCTGCTCTCAGTACACTGTGAAGGCAGGTTTGGGTCCCAGCGAGGCGGGACCTCGGGCCTCCTGTGCAGGGTGCTGAGGGGGCAGGGCTGTGCTGGGACCCGAGTGGCATGGCTGTGAGGGTGGGGTGTGGGAGGGAAGGCGTGCCATGGGTTGGGGCTGGGGCCTTGCCCACATTCCCCCAGGGGATGGCTTGGGGACAGGGAAAGCTGGGACAAGGAGCAAGGCTGTGGACACCCAGAGGAGGAGGAGGGACCGAGGAGCTACCCCTTCAGGGCTGTTCCATCTTGCCGCGTGACTTGTGCTACACAGCAGTTTAAGGAAACTGGCTTGTACAGGCAGAGACCGCTGCTCCTCTGTGGTCTGCTGTTTTCTCTGGGTGGGAATTTTTCATAGAGCAGGCTTGCAATCTCAGTTTTCAGGAGGCTGAGGCAGGAGAATCTCAAGTTTGAGCCCATTTTCCGCAACTTAGCTACTTAGCGGATCCTGTCTCTGAAAATAAATAAATAAAATAAAAAAGGCTGGGGATGTAGCTCAGTGCGAAAGCCCTTGGCTCAGCCCCGAGTACTACAGAGGGAGAATTGTAAATAACTTGCCCAAGGCGGGGGTAGAGCTGGAGTTATAGCCTGCTCCTCCTTCAGCTTACTTTGTTTTTCACACTTGGTGGTTACTTCTGAACCTCTTCCCGCACTGGGGTGTGTAGACCTGCAGCCTGGCATTTTTACCTGCTGTGCACATAGCCCAGAGTTTCCACGTTTTCCTGTTGATGGACGTGGAGGCTGTTTCTGTGTTTTCACGGTTTCAGACAGCACGGATGTGCTTCTACCAGTAGGTGGGGGGTGCGATATAAGTTGGGTTTTGAAGTAAGTGTAGGGGTTTTCCAGGCAGACATGAGGGAATGGCATTTGGGGCAGAAAGGAGAATACGGGCCATGGAGACCCCCAGAGCTGCGGGGCAAGGGGCGGGGCAAGAGGCAGGAGAGCCGGCGGGCCTGTGGGTGCTGTGATGGACTGGTGGGAGCCTCAGAGTTGTCGGGGGTGGGGGTAGAGACAGCTGGATTTGTTTTCCAGCCAAGAGGAAGGTGGCCAGAGCTGGCGTGGACAGATGGAGAGCATTCTGCCCCAGGAGTAGGGTGGGCCCCGAACTTCTAGGGGGTGGAACAAAACAGGCTGGCGGGGGATCTGGGAGTTGACAGACGGCCAAGGGTGCTAATGTGGTTCCCCATGGCCCCAAGATGGAAGAGAGACCCCAAACTCCTGAAGCCCTGCAGAGAAATTTCTTTTCCCCTCACAGATACTGACGAATGCCTAGGGACCCCTTGTCAGCAAAGATGTAAAAACAGTGTTGGCAGCTACCGATGTTCTTGCCACCCCGGCTTCCAGCTCCATGGCAACCAGCACTCCTGCGTGGGTAAGCACCCTGATCTAACCCATCCTGACCCTGACCCCAACCCTAACAAAACTCTCCCTCTAACTCATAATCTCCATGACAGCTGGTATTTCTGCATGGGTGAGCACCCAACCCTAACCCTGACCCTATCCCTGACCCCAACCCCTACCCCAACCTAAACTCTAACACCTACTCCTAACCCTGACTTGAATCCTAACCCTAGCACAGCAACTGGCTGGCCTGTGTAGATGAGTGTCCAGCTTCTACCCAAACACTGACCCTAACCCTGACCCCTAACGCCTACTCCTAACCATGTCCTAACCCTGCCCTCAACCTAACCCCTAACCCTAACCCTGACTCCTAACCCAGATTACAACCTCCACAGAAACTAACTTTCCTATGTGGGTAAGTGCCCAGCCTCTATCCCTAAACCTGACCCTAAACTCTACCCATATCCCAGATCCTAAACTTAATCTCTACTCCTAACCCTGACCCTAGCTCTAATCTTAACCTTAACTTTCACAGCTATTGGCATTCCTGTGGGGGCGAGTGCCCTGCCACTAACCCTAACCCTGGTCCTACCCTGAGCCTTACTCCTACTCTGGACTAACCCTTATCCTGACCTGGACCATAACACTAACCTAACCCTAAGAGAAACCTAACCCTAACCTATAACCATAACCCTAACGTCCACAGCAGCTGGTACTTCTGCGTGGATGAGCACTCTAGCCTATGGCACCTGGCATTCCTGTTCGGTTGAGTACCCTAGCCTCATCCTAACCCTACTCGAAACACTAACCCTGACCCTGACCTTAACCCTAACCTCCAGAGCAACCAGCTGTCCTGCATGGGTGAGCACCCTAACCCAACCTTAACCCTAACCCACCTCAATGGCAGCCAACACTCACACCTGGGTGAGGACTCCTGCGGGCTGGCATGCTTTGCATGGAACTCCGCATCAGGGTGCCCTGGGGCCACCTCCACTGTCCCTGTTGTGATCCCTCTGGCTCTCTCCCACATGTACCCCCGGTCCTCTCTGCTTAACTTTTCTCAGCTGCCTTTGACCCCTGTGCATGCTGCCCCCGGGTCTGGGCTTCCCTGGTTTGGAGACCCAGCTCCCTCAGCCCATTAGCAGCCATTTCTAGAAAAGAAGTGGTGAGTTGGGCCCTAGCTGGGCCCAGGGGTTGAGGTGGGGTCCTGTGGCTTGAAGAAGACCTTGTTTAGGCAGGCTTTGTCTGCCTTTGTCGTCATACTCCTGAGCCTCAAGCTTGTGGGAGAGAGGAACAGGTCTGGGCGGTCTGGGCGGCCTCCGCCAACTGCCCTACCCACCCTGCTTAGTGCTGGGCTGAGGGCAGGTATCTCGAGAACTTCGAAGGCCCCTGTTGATCTCAGCCCAGCCCAGCCACAGAGGGCATCCTGCCACGGGGGCAGGGTGGACCGGGTGGGGCCTCAGGGACTTAAGCTCACCCGGTGTTGTGGGTTCGGGGGGGAGGAGGGAAGCTTCGTAGCCAGGACGAGGCAGCAAGGCTCTTTTGCAGACGTCAACGAATGTCTCAGGCCGCAGGAGAGGCGAGCCTGCCACCATTCCTGCCGTAACACCATAGGCAGTTTCCAGTGTACCTGCCGACCTGGCTTCCGGCTTCGGGCCGACCACGTGTCCTGTGAAGGTGAGTGCCAGGCCCAAGCCTCGCCCACCCAGCCCCAACCCAGTATCAGGCCCCACCCCTTGGCTACAGGCCCCGCCCGCATCTCTAATCCCACCTTCCCAGCACCAGGCCCCGCCCTCATCACTAGCCCCACCTTCCCAGCACCAGGCCC